>JASANE010013220.1:0-38410 GCA_030248225.1 Trileptium ribeirensis
TGTGTGGTATTGCTTTCAACTCAGTTACGTATTGCTGATATATCAATAATGATAAAATTTTTAATTGATAAGACTAAAAACAACTAGAAAACCTAAACTACATTATGCTATTATCTTTACCCTACTCTAGTGAGTTGATGCACAAATGCCGGATATGTAAATAATGATCAAATTTTTAATTGATAAGACTCAACAACTAGAAACCTAAATTACATTACGCTATTATCTTACCCTATACAGTGGTTTGATCTGTGAAAATGCCAGATATGTAAATAATGATAAAATTTTTAATTGATAAGACTCAACAACTAGAAACCTAAACTACATTACGCTATTATCTATTACCCTATACAGTGGTTGAAATGGACCAAACAATTACGACATGTCTTGTTGTTGTAGATGATCAGTAGAAGAAACGGCCACGCTACAGAATGCTTCGATTGGATGAACGATCATCGTCGCTCCAACGCAACGATCCACGGCCGCCTCGATCAAGAAAACCCCCAATCGTGCGCCGGTGATTGAGCTAGAATCCGTCGTCGTTCCACCGTCCTTACGACTACTATGACCACCACCTCCACCACCAACGCTATCGATGACATCTTTTCGTCTCACGACAAGTTCCGACTACCATGTGGCATCAAAGGCGGCCCAACGGCGCTTGACCCAAGGCTCATCGATATCGGTTACTTTGCCATCTGGTGATTTTTCACTAGGAGGAAACGTGGTGGGAGTGGTCCTTCTGAATATTAATGATTGATTTTGCTATGTGTTCTAAAGTAAAAGCAATAGATTTAATTTCACCATCTCGAGACAATTTTTTCTGCGCGTAAAATTCCACTACCTATTATTATTATTACTCATATATTTAAGAAAAATTTAATGTAAAAAAATATCAAACATTAACATCCCAAATAGAAACATGGTGAAAAATAAGTTATATATACTAATATTTCTATAAGTACTCCTAAAATCAAACTATATAAGTACTTATATAAGTACTCCTTAAATAAGTACTCCGTAAAAAAGCTATATAAATACTCCTTACATTAGAACTATATATGTAGTCCTTATATAAGTACTCCCTAAACATTGTGAAAAAATACTACTTATATATAGTACTCTAAACATTACCTTATACCCCATAACTAGTCCAAGGTTCGTTGGCTTTTATGGTGGCAAATGGTTCCGGTGCGGTAAGTAGTATGTATCCGGAAAATAAGTATATATAGTACTATAAACATTACCTTATACCCCATAACTAGTCCAAGGTTCGTTGGCTTTTATGGTGGCAAATGGTTCCGGTGCGGTAAGTGGTATGTATCCGGAAAATAAGTATATATATTGTACTATAAACATTACCTTATACCCCATAACTAGTCCAAGGTTCGTTGGCTTTTATGGTGGCAAATGGTTCCGGTGCGGTAAGTGGTATGTATCCGGAAAATAAGTATATATAGTACTCTAAACATTACCTTATACCCCATAACTAGTCCAAGGTTCGTTGGCTTTTATGGTGGCAAATGGTTCCGGAGCGGTAAGTGGTATGTATCCGGAAAATAAGTATATATAGTACTATAAACATTACCTTATACCACATAACTAGTCCAAGGTTCGTTTGCTTTTATGGTGGCAATGGTTACGATGCGGTAAGCGGTATGTACCCGGAAAAATCAGATATATATAGTACTCTAAACATTACCTTATACCCCATAACTAGTTGGCTTTTATGGTGGCAAATGGTTCCGGTGCGGTAAGTGGTATGTATCCGGAAAATAAGTATATATAGTACTATAAACATTACCTTATACCCCATAACTAGTCCAAGGTTCGTTGGCTTTTATGGTGGCAAATGGTTCCGGAGCGGTAAGTGGTATGTATCCGGAAAATAAGTATATATGGTACTATAAACATTACCTTATACCCCATAACTAGTCCAAGGTTCGTTGGCTTTTATGGTGGCAAATGGTTCCGGTGCGGTAAGTAGTATGTATCCGGAAAATAAGTATATATAGTACTATAAACATTACCTTATACCCCATAACTAGTCCAAGGTTCGTTGGCTTTTATGGTGGCAAATGGTTCTGATGAGGTAAGTGGTATGTCCCCGGAAAATAAGTATATATATAGTACTCTAAACATTACCTTATACCCCATAACTAGTCCAAGGTTCGTTGGCTTTTATGGTGGCAAATGGTTCCGGTGCGGTAAGTGGTATGTATCCGGAAAATAAGTATATATGGTACTATAAACATTACCTTATACCCCATAACTAGTCCAAGGTTCGTTGGCTTTTATGGTGGCAAATGGTTCCGGTGCGGTAAGTGGTATGTATCCGGAAAATAAGTATATATAGTACTATAAACATTACCTTATACCCCATAACTAGTCCAAGGTTCGTTGGCTTTTATGGTGGCAAATGGTTCTGATGAGGTAAGTGGTATGTCCCCGGAACATAAGTATATATAGTACTATAAACATTACCTTATACCCCATAACTAGTCCAAGGTTCGTTGGCTTTTATGGTGGCAAATGGTTCCGGTGCGGTAAGTGGTATGTATCCGGAAAATAAGTATATATAGTACTATAAACATTACCTTATACCCCATAACTAGTCCAAGGTTCGTTGGCTTTTATGGTGGCAAATGGTTGTGCGGTAAAGTGGTATGTAAAAATAAGTATATATAGTACTATAAACATTACCTTATACCCCATAACTAGTCCAAGGTTCGTTGGCTTTTATGGTGGCAAATGGTTCCGGTGCGGTAAGTGGTATGTATCCGGAAAATAAGTATATATAGTACTCTAAACATTACCTTATACCCCATAACTAGTCCAAGGTTCGTTGGCTTTTATGGTGGCAAATGGTTCCGGTGCGGTAAGTAGTATGTATCCGGAAAATAAGTATATATAGTACTATAAACATTACCTTATACCCCATAACTAGTCCAAGGTTCGTTGGCTTTTATGGTGGCAAATGGTTCTGATGAGGTAAGTGGTATGTCCCCGGAAAATAAGTATATATATAGTACTCTAAACATTACCTTATACCCCATAACTAGTCCAAGGTTCGTTGGCTTTTATGGTGGCAAATGGTTCCGGTGCGGTAAGTGGTATGTATCCGGAAAATAAGTATATATAGTACTCTAAACATTACCTTATACCCCATAACTAGTCCAAGTTTCGTTGGCTTTTATGGTGGCAAATGGTTCCGGTGCGGTATTAGTATGTATCCGGAAAATAATTATATATAGTACTATAAACATTACCTTATACCCCATAACTAGTCCAAGGTTCGTTGGCTTTTATGGTGGCAAATGGTTCTGATGAGGTAAGTGGTATGTCCCCGGAAAATAAGTATATATATAGTACTCTAAACATTACCTTATACTGCCATCATATAGTCCAAGGTGTCGTTGGTTTTTATGGGGGCGGCAAATGGTTCCGGTGCGGTAAGTGGTATGTATCCGCAAAATAAGTATATATAAGTACTCTAAACATTACCTTATACCCCAGTAACTAGTCCAAGGTTGTTGGCTTTTATGGTGGCAAATGGTTCTGGTGCGAGTAATGTTAAGAGTATACTATATACTTATTCCGGAAACATACACTTACACACGGAACCATTTTTACCACCATAAAAGCCAACGAACCTTGACTAGTTATGGGGTATAAGGTAATGTTTAGAGTACTGTCTGTGCTTCCTTTTCCGGGGAATAACTTTCTTATAGAAGCCTTGCCAAAGCCAACAAACGTTGGACTAGTTATGCGGGTATAAGGCAATTGGTTTATAGTACTATATATATTTATTTACAGATATACACACATACGCTTGCACCAGTGAAAGCCAACGAAAAACTAGCCTAGTTATGGGGTATGAGGTAATGTTTTAGAGTACTATATATACTATTTTTTGAGAATAATTACCGGCAAAAACTATTTTGCCACCTACAAACTAGTTATGGAGTATAATGTTTATAGTACTGTATATATACTATTTTTCGGATTACAGTTTACCTCATCAAAACCATTTGCCCACCATAAAGTCCAACGAGACTCAACTAGTTATGAGGTCTAAGGTAATGTTTATAGTACTATATATATTATTTGCGGAATCCGTGCTACTTTTACCGCACCGGAATCCACCGTAAAAAACCAACGAACCTTAAAATGTTTGGCTTTTATAAGGTAATGTTTATAGGACAAATAGCTTTTTTCAAATACCTTCCGCTGCGGTAACCCATTTGCCCACCATAAAAGCCAACAAAACTGGAAGTAATTTGATATAAGGTAATGCTTCTAGGTATTATATATACTTATTTTCGGATAGCTACTCTTACCGCACCGGAACCATTTGCAGGGGCGGGACCTTGAAGGTATAGATTATAATAATGATTTTGATATATATACTTTATTTCCGGGACCGTACCCACTTCTAGCCTAGATCAGAACCATTCCACCACTAAAAGCAACGAAAACTGGACTCGTTATGGGTATAACATGTTTATCATACTATATATCTTATTTTTCGGATATGTTCCCGCCACCGGAACATTCCGCCATAAAAGCCAACGAAAATGTACTAGTTATGGGTAATAAGTGATATTTCCATTACTATAATACTTTATCAAATATGGCTTTGCGCCCGCCGGGAAAACCAGTTTGCCAGCCATAAAAGCCAAATTGAAGTTTTTGGTATGAGGTAATGTTTAGAGTCCTATGTATATACTTATTTTTGCGGAACATACCACTTCCGCAATCGGAAGCCATTTGCCCCATAAAAGCAACGAACCTGGACTAGTTATGGGTATAATTAATATTTTATAGTACTATATATATACTTATTTCAAAAATTGCCTCACAGCAAAAGTAGAAGCCAAAAAACTGTATTAAAAACTGGTTATGGGGTATAATTAATTTTATATACATACCATATATCTTTTACAAATACCCTTCCCACCTTCCCACCAGTAAAAGCCAAAACAAACCGGAAGCCAAGAATAAGGAGGTTATAGGTCATTCATTTTTCCGGATAACTCTCCAGCCAAAATCCCACGGGACTATGGGCAGTGAGGGTAAGTGTTTAGAGTACTATATACTTATTTTTGGGATACATACCACTTACCGCACCGGAAGCCCCACTTGCCACCATAAAAGCCAACGAACCTTGGAAACTAGTTATGGGGATTAAGGGTAATGTTTATAGTGCTATATATGCTTATTTTCAGGATACATATATCATTACCCGCAGCCGGAACCATTTTGCCACCATTAAAAGCCAGCTTACGAAGTGGACTAGTTATGGGGTATAAGGTAATGTTTAGAGTACTATATATAAGTCAGTATTTTTTCACAATGTTTAGGGAGTACTTATATAAGGACTACATATATAGTTCTATGTAAGGAGTATTTATATAGCTTTTTTATGGAGTACTTAGTTAAGGAGTACTTATATAAGTACTTATATAGTACTATTTTAGGATACTATATATAACAATTAGAATATATAACTATTTTTTACGTGTTTCTATTTGGCAGGCGTACGTTTGATATTTTTTTACATTAATAATTTTAAGTATATGTGTATAATAATAATAATCGGTAGTGGATTTTATAGCGCAGAAAAAATTGTCTCGAGATGCTAAAATTAAGATAATTGTTTTTACTTTATAACATATACAAAAACAATCATTAATATTCAGAGGGACCACTCCCACCACGTTTCCTCCGAGCGGAAATCATCAGCTGGCACAGTAACCGATATCGATGAGCCTCGGTCAAGCGCCGTTGGGCCGCCTCTGATGCCACATGGTAGTCGGACTGTCGTGAGACGAAAAGATGCTATCGATAGCGTCGGTGGTGGAGGTGGTGGTCATAGTAGTCGTAGGGACGGCGGTACGACGACGGATTCTAGCTCAATCACCGGTGCACCATCGGGTTCTGATCGAGGCGGCCGTGGATCGTCGCGTCGGAGCGACGACTATCGTTCATCACGAAGTATACCGCAGCGTGGTGGTTCTTCTACTGATCATCGACAACAACAAGACATGTCGTACGAGTTTGGTCCAGATCAACCACTGTATAGGGTAAGATAATATCGTAATGTAGTTTAGGTTTCTAGTTGTTGAGTCTTATCAATTAAAAATTTTATCATTATTTACATATCCGGCATTTTCAGATCAACCACTGTATAGGGTAAGATAATAGCATAATGTAGTTTAGGTTTCTAGTTGTTGAGTCTTATCAATTAAAAATTTTATCATTATTTACATATCCGGCATTTTCAGATCAACCACTGTATAGGGTAAGATAATAGCATAATGTAGTTTAGGTTTCTAGTTGTTGAGTCATATCAATTAAAAATTTTATCATTATTTACATATCCGGCATTTTCAGCTCAACCACTGTATAGGGTAAGATAATAGCATAATGTAGTTTAGGTTTCTAGTTGTTGAGTCTTATCAATTAAAAATTTTATCATTATTTACATATCCGGCATTTTCAGATCAACCACTGTATAGGGTAAGATAATAGCATAATGTAGTTTAGGTTTCTAGTTGTTGAGTCATATCAATTAAAAATTTTATCATTATTTACATATCCGGCATTTTCAGATCAACCACTGTATAGGGTAAGATAATAGCATAATGTAGTTTAGGTTTCTAGTTGTTGAGTCATATCAATTAAAAAATTTATCATTAATATCCGGATTTTCAGATAACCATTTATTTAATATTCATATCCGGCATTTTCAGATCAACCACTGTCTAGGTAAGATAATAGCATAATGTAGTTTAGGTTTCTAGTTGTTGAGTCATATCAATTAAAAATTTAATCATTATTTACATATCCGGCATTTTCAGATCAACCACTGTATAGGGTAAGATAATAGCATAATGTAGTTTAGGTTTCTAGTTGTTGAGTCATATCAATTAAAAATTTTATCATTATTTACATATCCGGCATTTTCAGATCAACCACTGTATAGGGTAAGATAATAGCATAATGTCTTTAGGTTTCTAGTTGTTGAGTCATATCAATTAAAAATTTTATCATTATTTACATATCCGGCATTTTCAGCTCAACCACTGTATAGGGTAAGATAATAGCATAATGTAGTTTAGGTTTCTAGTTGTTGAGTCATATCAATTAAAAATTTTATCATTATTTACATATCCGGCATTTTCACATCAACCACTGTATAGGGTAAGATAATAGCATTATGTAGTTTAGGTTTCTAGTTGTTGAGTCATATCAATTAAAAATTTTATCATTATTTACATATCCGGCATTTTCAGATCAACCACTGTATAGGGTAAGATAATAGCATTATGTAGTTTAGGTTTCTAGTTGTTGAGTCTTATCAATTAAAAATTTTATCATTATTTACATATCCAGCATTTTCAGATTGCGGGGAATGAGGAGTGTTGGACCTTAATTGAAATATTGTGCGCACTATATATATATCCAATTTTAACAATTTATCTGGCCTATGCGTAGCAGTTTAGATGTAGCGATTAATCTATCGCATTCATCGTTGAACCACGTATGATGCAGAGCTTGAAAAACGTTGAAAACAATGTCACGGTCTTACGACTGACTACAGTTAGACCACAAATAGTAAACTTCAGGTTTTAAATTGACGGAGAAAGTGTGAGAGTTTTGTTTTTGTTAAGAGCTAGGCGTTACAATAGTTTGTACGGTTTAAAGGTTTATAACGATATTAAAATTCCAGGCTCACAGTTAAAGCTTTTTATGCATAGAAACCTGTGGATCGCGTATACTGACTATATCTTTAATTTACAGTGAAATTTCATTTGTTGAGTGGTATAATAGAATTTACCTCTAGTCTCATATCGCATGTCGGTCGTCGTTTTTGAAGAGTGAAGGAGCTCTTCGACTGCAATGTTCGATATCGAAATAGGATCCACAACAGGCTGAATTATTAAATTTACTGTTGTACTGCGCCATTACGTCATCCAATCAAATCTTCACAACAAATTTTCGCTATAGACAAAAAATGATCACTGGAAAACAATATAAATTGACCTTGCTATCGACGTTGTCCGTTCAGCTAGGTAACTCAGTCAGGAACTACTTCCCTGGGTCATTCAGAAATAAGTCCCGTATGGCCCAAGAATTTTTTACGAAAAAATTTCTCATAAATTCTATTTTGCGCTTATACCTCCTGGTAACGACTGTAGTGTTACCCAGATGCAATCCAGTACCCGTATGCAAGCAATATGCAATGCTCGAACATTGTATTTTATGTGTTTTAGTCACATGACAAACATCGCTACAGACTTCTATTTTGCGTTTACGTCGCCGTAAACAATAATGGTGGTACGCAGATAGTTGTATTACAGTTATATTTACGATCGAACACTGTATATTCATCGCCCATAATTTCCATCTTGCATTTATACGGTCTTGTAATACGGGTTTTAAATAAATAGCTTTATTTTTTGGCAGTATTCATGATCGAACACGATACTTAACGCTTTCAGTTCCTTTTTGATGACAAATATCACTCATAAATTCTGTTTCGTGTTTACTCCCGCCTGGTAGTAATGATCATTTGTTGCATATTGTAGCAATATGCATAATCAATGGCAACCTAGAAGGGTGGGGGCAGGTCCCATTAGCTTCGACTTTTAGGGTTCCGTTTATGTTCTTGATACAGAATTTTACTATTCTCTAGTATGAAAAATGTAAAAAATTTCTACTCCACCTTAGCACAAAATTGTCACTTGGCCCTCCTTTAGCAAAATTCTGTGATGAGGTGCAAATAGAGTGCATCACCCCTCTACTTTTTATAATTTCAGTCTCGTGAAACCTTAAGAAGGCAAGAATTACCTCCAATAGAACAGAGTGCAACATCGATTGGCTCAACGGGATCGCAAGCGACAGTAATTCCTGCTACACCGTCAGCCTCTCAGCAAGAGCAACACCAGACGGATACCCTTCGCTCGAATCGATCCAATCGATCTGTGGGTTCATCAGTCGTTACCCGTGATATCGACGATCCACAATCGATATCACATCAGCAGCAGCAATATCCGCCATTAATAACGTCAGGACCGCACCATCATCATCTGACCTCAGGACTTGTGCCTCCAACGTCCCTACCAATGTACAGTCCGGGTCAACCGCTGCCGTATCCTGAAACTGAGGCAGGCCTTGCGGCGCTATCTTTGCTTTACGGCGGTGGCGCCCCGATGGCACTTCCGGTGTCATATGTGAGTCAATACCAAAGGCCACATGGCGCATATCCTGTTAATCAAGCACCGTCAAGAGATCTCGGAGAATGGTTAGCTGCTCAACAACAACAGCCTACTCGTGGAGTGCGACCGCAGAGCTATCGCGGATCGTCCATTCAACCATCACAGCAGATGACTCCGCAAACTTCTGGCTCTCTTTCGCCACCAACACAACTAGTGCCTTCCAATCTACCTCCGTCTGCCACCCGAACACTTGAAAACTATAACTTGCAGTTACTTCGAAATCAATTGGAACAAGCCCAACAATCTTCACAGGTATGAATCGACAAGTTAATATCCGCTGTAAGGTTTTTCCTTGGATTTAAGTACCTATATTTCGTCTATGGATTTGATAGAATAGTGTTTCAAAAACTTATCCAAAAACTGACGATTGTTTGCGTTTCAGCGACTAAAGCATTCTCTGACAACATCCAGTCGGTCAGCGTTTTGCCAGCTTCCTTTCCCTGGTTTTCAACGCATAATCCGGGCCCATAATCACAAATATAGTTTAGGCCTGCGGCCAGTGGACCTGTGGTCAAAGGCCTCGAAAGCTCTTCAAAATTACAGTTGACCGGCACGAAAGTTGAGGGTTCCGGTCGTTTATAATTAAAAATTTTATTATAAATAAGTTAATTATAAATAATTATAACCCCAACAGTTAATTTTTTCATTTCTCCGTAAAAGGGCGGCGCCTTCTCATCCTCTTACGAGACTCCTTCGAGTCGCTTTCTCAAGTTATATATGTTAGAACAAAATTTTGCTAACCAGTTAAGTTGCCCTATGCTAAGTAAGTAATTGATGTTTTCTCTGCCATGGGAGAATCAAAATATATATATTTCCTGTTTTTCATATTTTAAGCTAGATATATCTTCTTTAGAGTAGTGAATAATCACATTTATGTTAATGATTCCAAGAACATATCGTTGTCTTCGACTTTAAAGCTCATTATTGGGAAATTCTGGTGTGAGTATAATCGAAGGAGAAAGTTGAAACCGATTGCTGTCAAAATAATTCATGCCCTAAGTAAGATATACCCAATGGAAATATTCTATTTGCAGTTTAAGTCAATAAATTTTTTCTTCTCGAAATATATCTTTCTATTCGTTGTCCAAATATTTTATGACGAATAAAAGCATTTTAGCTCCGATTAGACATATTTTTTAATAATTATATAAATATAAATTGTAAAATTTGTAAATATAATTTAAGTTTTATGATGTTTTATGATGAATTTTATTAGCTTTTTACTACAGGTATCGAATGCTCAATTACAGCTCCTACGGGATCAGCTTGCTGCGGAAACGACGGCACGTTTAGAAGCACAGGTAAAGTAGTAATTTTTATGAAGCCCCGAACGAACTGAAAGCTGAGGGTGGAAAACCGTCTGCCGTTATAGCTGCGTATTGGAAACATTGTAGCTATTATTTTACAAAAACGGGGGTTGGACAACATTGAGACGCCCCCCCCATATGAAAACTGAAGCGGAGGGTCATGTCCCCTGATCCTACTAAACGTTCGCGGTGGTACTAAATCTTCAGAAACATCATTGTAAACAAATGACGTGGGTCGAACACTCTAAAACTATCATGCTGACATGAACAATTTCCCACCAATTCTGGGACATTCCGTCTTCTCCTCAAGAAAAAGATGATGACTATAAAAGGACTGATGATCATATCATTATCACTTCTTCTAGTACTTCTATTTTCGGTTGGTATCATTTAATAAATGTATTGTTTTGACTCTGAGCTTAAACCACTAGTTTTGTTTAACCTCCTTATCGACAGACTGTTGTTTTTACTCTCGCAACAAACAGCGTGTTTGTGTCACCTTCAAACCGTTTGGAGTTTGATTTGCAGTACTCATTGCAAATCTCTAGCATCCTCTCTTGTGCTATTCTGATTCCTGTGTGGAATACAGCAGTGTGTCTGTTTGTAAGTTCTCTATACTATCGCCTGAACGAAAGCCGGGTATTGGTTCACAATGATAAGAACGACTTACGACTTGATTACAGATGATAGCTAAAATTATTCCGTTCTTCTGAATGAACTCTGTTCAAAGTTGTTTATTAAGTTCTTTGAATTTGGAGAATTCAGACATCTCGAACCTTCAATATAACCTTCGCAAAAAACTCACATTAGTAATGCTGATCAGATTGACAGGCTATTATGCATAACCGTAAAAATAGTGTTTTTCAGTAACATATAGGTAAGGTGTTGAGCTAGGAATTTAATGCAAAAATACACAATTTCATATCAAGACAAAAAATTTGGAGGCCTCACTGACATCGATCTGTCCAGCGGTTGTTGTGTTGTGAACGTCACTGAATTTATCGTAATTAAATATTGTAAGGCTCAACTACCGCTAGCTATGGGATCATATTTAAATGAGAGATGGTTCAACAGTAGTTCAGAATACATATTGGCAGATGTAAATATTATATAAATAAACTTAAGCGATCAACAATGTGAACTACTGTTGATATCATACTTATAATATATTTATAAATATGATATATATAATATATCATATTAATATATAAATATGATATATTTATATATAAATATATGATATTATATTTATAGGTGTCCATAAAGGAATAAAGGGTTATCACTAAGAGTCGCACCCCCACCCACTCACTAAGCCACATTTACCCGTGAATACTACACTCTCTCTCGGAGAATAATGCTGTTAATCATGAGGAAATATACAAAAAAAAATTTAAGGAAAATTTGGACAAAATGTTAAAATGATGGCATTCTGAGGTAAATTTTTGGTTATCCGTTCTGGCATTTTCCATGCTTCCCACTCCTCCACTTGGACCACTTAGCCCCCGTAGCCGATCGATCATAAAAATTTCTAAGGGGCAGGTAAGCAGTGAAAATATCGAACGATTATATCGCAGCACTGCGTATCGACATATTTTTAGTATGTGGGTGTTCAGAAATCGGATTTGGACGCCCTTTTTGCTATCTTTGGAAACCAATAATTTGACGAATGTTAATTTTTTCGCTGTTCAAAGGCTGTGGGTACCACCTGTTTGAAGCGCTTATTTATTATGCGCGAATATTTTGCTCCACCGCTCTTAACATTCTTCATCGTTCTTTTATTGGTATTAGCATTTAGGTAATCGCAATTGTTTATGTTGAAACATGTTATTCACAATGTTGAAACGTAGTTTCCACAAAAACGGCTTGCGGGAAATTTCGAGAAAATTTCTTCTTTTAGTCCGATTTTCCATGGATTCCGATAAAATTCTTTTGTTCGACAGCCAAAAAGATGACGATGAGCCTTTTTATTAAATACTAAGAGCTCCGACCCCATTTTTGAGGAATAACAGCCTAAGGTTGGTTTTAAGGGTTTTTTTCCAAATCTAGGCATGTTGGTACCTGTGTTTTGTGGCCCATATCCCGCGACCCAAGGCGTGATATCGTAAAATGGAGCACTTTTCGGTATCAACATTTCGATATCCACTACTTTGGGACCACTCTCTGGGCCGCTGTGGGTCCAAATATGGCTTGCTGACCTTTTGCTATAAATATAGGTTTTTCAAATTTTTAGATGTTGTTGCAGGACTTCAAACGTGTGTGCCTAACGAACGTTAAGATCATGCCTAATACTATGGTTTGATAATCGAATAGTAAAACTTCCCCATAGTATACCTTATCAGCGTCTTTAACGGTTTATTCGACGAACTCGATGCCTAGATCGTAGTTTGCCTTCTTTTGTTTATGTATTGCGTGTATGGCGTCAAGAACGGTCTACTATTTGTTTTTTTGGGCCGTCGAATACATTGAATTTGTTATCTAGAGAGCAGATTGATTCTTTCTTTTTCTGAGAATTTAAATCAGTTTAGGGTTGATGAATACGATTTCCAGAGTATATCTATGTTCAGTTGTTACATTATATATTGCGTGGAGGGAATGAGGAAGGCCCTATAATATATTATATTGGCTTTTCGGTGTGTCGAATATGTAACGGATCCATTCTGGATCGTTACCCGATGGTTTGATTCTATAGAGACCACCGCGAATGCTTGAGGCTTTTTCTGTGGTTTTTAGCTGGACTGAGTCGACTAACTCGATTTCTATTATGTAGTATCTGGTCTGTTCACAGTCGTCCGCAAAGTGGGGGGACTTCGGGGATTCATTGTAGGATGAAATTTTTAAAGGGGGATAAATTTTGCTTAAAATGCTAAATATTTCCATGTTTTTATGTACTTTACTGCTGTACATGTATTTTCAAGCTGTAAAACACCGTTTCAGCAATGTTTAAACATCTTACTACAAAAAAACATAAATTTTCTGACATACAAATTTTTCGGATTTAATTGAACAGGGGGTTATGGCAAAGTGGGGGGACGGACGTAGGGGATATCTCGCGAACATGGTGGGATTTTGAAAGTGCCCCCACCATCCTCCCGTTGTGGACAGGTCAGAGTATTTGTTTCTTTTTTGTTTATATATGGCGTGCAAGGCATTTAGAGCGTTTTGTATGACTTTATTGGTGCATTGAATACAGTAGTGTGGTTATCTAGAATTCAACATGACTGGACTATACATTTTCAAGTGGATCTAAGGGGCTTAAAGTCGACTATCAGGAAACCCGATATACCGAAAGAATTTTGTTTGTCGTCGCAAAGCCTGTTATAGGTAATTAGGCCTAATAACAACTGTTATACATAAAACCAGTTGCTCAGTTGCACCCTTGCGTACAAGATACGTGTTAGTTGATATTTAGTATTAATCCGTAACATAAAAAAAATTAGGTAGCAATGTTATGTTTTTAAGTATTTGCAACCTCGAAACGCTCTTCATCGATTAGTTCGCGGCCACTGGTCTTCCCAGCGCTCTGATCTTCGCTCTTTATGCTGAGCAGTAGCTAATGCTGTTGAGTTATGACGTCTTCGGACATTTGCTCACGGTTTCTTGTCCAAATATCGTCATGCCTAACCAAAAAATACCCTTGGGTTACCCAGTTTATGAGGCGCTTAGCAAAAAAGATGACCCAAATTCATCCAAGGGTTCAAAAGTGATAAACCAATAACCAAGGGAGGAAAAGACAATTTCCTTAATATAGATGTAATAACGTTAATCGATAATTATTTTTCTGTCTTAGGCGCTGGAAGCAAACAGTATTCAGGATTGTCGTACCGGGGCGGTCCTGGTAAGCGCCGAAGACGACGCAGATACCGATGAGTTACTAACTCCTGAAATATTCTGGAGCGGATTCATTAATATCAAAGACCGCCTTTGTGATTCCGAAGAAGGAAAGCCTCGTTTATTAAAAGTAGGTTTTTAACATTGCCTAAATATAGCACTGCTTTTCAGCGAATGACGTGACGGAGAAATAACTACAGTGTTTATTCAACAACAATACTGGTTGTTTTACACACCTTTTGTACCATGAATTATGGTTTCTTCTTAAATGTGGAATAGTTTTAGGGGTTGTGAATGGCATTCCTCTTGCCAAGTTGGAGATGGAGTCAAAGGCGCAGGAAAAGCTATAAGTTGCACCAAAATTTTTGTAAAAAACAAAATGGTTGAGGAAACCAAAATGTACAACGTGAGTTGGTAGGGACAAACTTTTTCTGTGGGTAAAGCTCACCGAACACCCTCCGCGAAATTGGCGATGCCAGGAATTTATCTTCGGTTGCAGCTAAGTGGATTCAGATGGTCTCTCCTTTCGTTGAAACGGTCCCTTCTAGATGGGAAACAAGGGTGGCAGATTTTCCCTGGGCAGATATCGGAGCACCCTCGGTTCACCCGTGGGCTTCGAAATATAAACGCTTTCAAATTTTGGTATTTTTAGGTCAAAGCTTAGAATAGCTAATAAACTACCTGGAAATCCAGAGGGTAGAGGTTAATTTTAAACAAACTGACGTAATTATAAATTTTTTAAGTTCAGAATGGAGTTTTAATTATAATTATGACTAGTCGGTAATGGAACTACATTTGTGAGGGGAGCTTGGGCTGTGGTATTACGAATGTACTCAATTTTATGTTCTTCAAATAACTACATTGCATAGGGCTTTAAAATTGGTAAAAATATTATATTTGAATTCTTCGACCCAAAAAACCCTATAATGGTTTGATCGAAACGATTCTATTTCAATAAATAACACAAATATTGCAAAATTCTCTATTTTAGCTGCATAAGCTTAACTAATTAGCTAATTACTAATTAACCATTCAAATTTTTTTAATCCCAAATATCAGGTGCACACTTTGACATGATAGGCTTTCAAACAAAAAAAAGTTTTTTAAAATCGGTTCAGTAGTTCTTCAATCCGTCGGACCGAACAAACGAACGAACGGACGGACATCGACCTTTTTACTCCCAGACAGAAAATATAAACGCTTCGCTCGGCTTCGCCGAGCTCCGCTCAATCACTGATTTGTGTCTATTATTGTGGGTGCATTTACAAGTAGGAAGCGAAAAATCAGGGCCAATGAACTAGGGGCAGCTGTGAAATTGGACAGATATTTTGAGCTAAACGGAACCGGAAAATGCCAGCGCCATCAATTTGGGAAATCCAGCTAGGTTTTTGGAAGATAATCCGCACATGGCGACAAGTTTGTCTGTTGAAGAAATAAAAATGGTTTGTAGATTAAAAATAAATTTAAATTATTTTGAAAATTGAAACGAGAACGTTCGACTTTGCACAGCAGTGTGTTAAGTCAAATGCGATCAGAATGTCTAAAGAGTACCGTTTGGTTGGAAGGGGTTTTCGTTTTCTCAATATTAGCCTTCATCATGGTGCGTTTCCTGGGTAACAAAGTAATACTCATGCAATAACTCGTGAGATTCTTCTGATTTGGATCCCGATAATGGGCAGATATCATGCTTCATGTGTCTTGTGGTGTTGTTAAAAGTGTCGATTACTTGTAATGTTATCTTGCCGCTAGTTATGGAAGAACTCAATCAGATACTAAACTAGTTAAAAGAAGCATATAACGCTGTTTCCATTTTGTGAAGGATAAACTTTTATCTTGCACTTTTACTATCTATATTTGGTGAGTAGGAGGCGTCTTGCGGTACCATGGGTTAGTGTTCAGGTCTTGACACGCTATTATTACGCTAGTAATTGAAAAAAAATTAGCACGATAATAAAATAGATTTAAAAGAAGTATCTATGGCAATACGGATAATTTTTATATATTGTGCTTTGTAATAATTAGCAAATAACTTAGGTGTTTCTTTAATTATCCTTCATCGTTAACGTCACCTGACACACGATCTAACATTGACTATTTCTCACTGCAGTTAAAAGATTGGCCCAACGGAACAACGTTCGCTGATGCGCTGCCAGAACACTATGCAGATTTTTGTGCCGCACTTCCGTTGCCAACATATACGCATCCGGATACTGGCGAGTATAATTTGGTAACGCGGCTACCGGCGTCAGTGTACTGTCGACCTGACCTTGGACCGAAAATGTATACGGCATACGGTAAGACAGGTATTGTGGCTGTGGTACGTACTGGCATCAAACCGGTGGGAACGGTGGTCCGGACCCCTTACCCCGCGATTTTTTGGTAGTCAGTTTTCATCACCGGTGTACCCGACCCCTCTCCCACTTTTTCACATAATCTCCCTAAGTGCTAGTGAAAATGTGTTGGTCGGATACCCCAAATTATTTAAACATTGGGTCCTCGCGACAACAGGTAGTCTGTTTCCATCCCCGGTTTGCCCGATCCCTCTCGTACTTTTTCACATAATCTCACTAAGTACAAATGTGCTAGTCGGACCCCCAACTTATTTAAAAACTGGGCAACAGGGCAAAATAGAAAAAATGACATGACAACAGTTAAAACAAGGAAAAACGGCATGTGCTGTCAGGTAAAATTAACTTATTCCTTATTTCTCTCAGTATCTCCCAACGCTGACGTACAGCACGTCTTCCAACATCTAAATTTAGTATGAATTTTAGTGCATGAAATGAACTGAGCGAATCTTTGAGCAAGCTATTTGCTCGTTTTCCGTTTCATGAACAAATTGCGTGGGACCATGAAAAAAGTATTAAGAAAATGTGTTGTCTTTAGCAATTTTAGAATAATTTAGGTTAAGGTTAGAAACTCACTGATTTATCAATAACAGTTCAGTTCTGTTGTGGTAGTGGTAAGACACATAGCGCAACATGGAATAACTGTTTTATTAACGATGCATATAAGAAAACTAGTAGCTATGCGATAATTTGGTTTTAGCAGTCAAACGTTTTTGCCAGTTTCGTTTAACACTTTTAGTTGCAATCGTTGTTGGTTCGCAATTGGTTCGTTTTCAGTGATTAATAAAGGCTAGGTGGATTAATATTTTTATATTTGGTTGGGTCCGTACAAGCAATAATTTGCTTTGAGACTGTTTCATAATGCTGTTATCGCGAAGCGCTTAGCGTGCGAAGCAAAAAATCTGAGTGATATTGACTCAAACCGTTTCGACGCTTTTATGCAGTACGTATTAGTCTAAATTTTAACCCAGTAAAAATAGGATTATGACTAGTTACGATAAATTTGTGAGCCAAGGTAAGGTGACGCGGAAATTGGTATTGAATTCAATCATTGACGCGAACATAAAACTAGGACGAATAAAATTGCATGTTTGTAAAATATTTTGTAGTCACTGCTTTGCATATTATTTTTACTATCATAGATGGCATTAACACGATGATTCATGAGTCTTCTCGCCTGTACACAATGGTGTGGGGCCTCCACTCACTATGCCACAAATCCTGCTCCCTTGCATGTATTCGTGGCTTATTATAGACCATAATCATGAAATTTTCGTCCATATTCGTCCAACCAAGAGTGCAGTTTCTTGGGGGAGGGGTAGCTAGGACCCCTTCCCAGTAGTTTTGGTGGGAAGGGGGGTAGGTCGGACCCAACCACCAATTTCTGGGGGGTCGGTTCGTAAGCAGCTGCCTATAAACAGACCTTCCTCCCAGAAATTGGGTGGGGCTCAGGCCGAAAACGCCCGTATCATCAAACACGGGTTAACACGTGAGTGCAGGGAAGTGCCATACTCTTCATTAACGCACTCTTGGTCCTACTAAGCGAACATCCTCAAGGTATAAAGTCCCAGGGGGGCTATCGGATGCTCCGGCCGGTCGTCAACGGTGATAAATTTTCCAAATTTTTTGGGACTGAAGGTTTCTTAATTTTTTCCATGTTCCTCTGATTGTTTTCAATTCCCCACCAATTTTTCTTTAATTTTAGCAAATTTTACCACAACTTTTGCCAAATTGTAGCCTATGTGTATCAAAATTTTTGCACGCCTCGAACGCCGGAGGGGGGAGGGGGAGGGGGGGGGGAGTCGGTGGTAAGCCCCAGAGGGTGCGGGCTACCTGTCATGGGGATTGGCGAAGACCTGTGGGGGCCTGAGTCTGGGGATACCCTATGAGGATGTCTGCTAGTTTACATTACATTCAACTAAATCTATGATTGTGGTAATGTCTTTAAAATTAAGTTTTCATTGTTATAAATATTTTTAAGTATTAAATACTACTATTTCTGATGCTAAAATTCTACCTCCCCTCACCTCCCCAAGATTCCTCCCACTTTTTATAAGGCTGTAAAGAGGCCAACAGTGCGGGAACATTGTCAAATGGTTTTAGTGTTTTTTCTTTAAGTATTGTAGCAGATCACGCTCTAAATTTAGCTTTACTATCGTTACTAATGCACTGAGCAATAACCGGCGTTGTGTCTAATCGTTTATCAATTTGAAATTTTTTAAAATTTCAATGAATTTTATTATAAATATTTGTGAGATATAAATCCTTTTATAGAAATGGTATTTAATTCATCGAAGGCAACAACGAACCTACACTTAGACGTTTCCGATGCAGTTAACGTAATGGTTCATGTTCGTGTGCCGCAAGGGACCAATCGTGAAGCGGCGTTTAGCGGTATGAGGCTTTTGACGCTACTGTTCATGTTTGTTAAAATGAATTTCGCTGATATTTGTATTTGTAACATATTTGAGCTTCTGCTGAATAGAAAAAATTGATTAATTCCTTGACTAAATTACATCTTCATGGTTACATTCGATTTGCACTAAAATTGCTTTGCCACAGTACTCACCAGAAACGACTGTTGTGTTACGAGTGTTGTGTTACGACTTCCGAGCGAGTTGTTATCTGCTTCCTAGCTTATGAATTTTAAAAATATTAATGTTTTAGAAATATAGTAGTTTTATAATTTTCGAAAGAAAATTGTTTTAGAACGAATTGCTTTCAGGCTAGCCTCTACCAAGTTCATTAGATTTTCTACCCTTCGTTCCCTCCCACTCACCCGTAATGCGACATGTTCAACTAATACCATGTTTTCAATTTATTTCCGTAAAGTTGTATTATCTATATTCTAAATATCTCTAGCATTATATAATTCTATTTCCAATGCTAAAACGCTATTTTATTGCCTGAAAATATTTGTAATAGAACTGCTAAAAGTACTTTAGCGCATGAAAATAACGTAGGATGTTTAGGAAAAATTTGTTTTCCCCACTTTCAAATTATCCCCTGAGAATGAACATGGGCTCAACATTCCCCCATGCCAGTTTGGTAGTCTATGGACAGACGATGGTACTGCAATTATAGCAAGTAGCTTTACTTTCTGAACTTTTTTAGCAATCGATACGATCGTCTCTGATTATAATATCGACACCGAGTGTTTAAAACGTGTGAAAGCGGCACCACATTGCGCTGGCGCCGTATGGACGATCTGGAATCCAAAAGATTCTGCTAATCTTCGACAATATCTACTTGATCGACTCGAAAAACTGTTGACTAACAGATACAAAGTAAGCTGCACAGGTTAAGTCGAAAGTAGTTTTGATAATTTTTTTTGTAAATATTGACAATTTCGGGGAATTAGAAATAAAAATTGTGGATTATGTTAATTTTCAGAACGTAGTGTAACGTAGTTAAGATCGGCATAACTCGGTAAACGACTTAACCGATTTTAATGATTTTGGGCTCATTCAAACCGGCATAATAGATTTTCATTTCCGAGCGTTTTTTGATTTGTGGTCTGGTTCCGGAGTCAGGGTTCAAAATGTGGGTTTTTACCACATTTTAGTATACTTCACGAAAGCAGGGTTGTTTTTATTTTAACTTTGAAAGTTTTTTTCTCTGGTTGGCTTTATTTCGCAGTAATGTGATAAATTTTTTGTTTTTCGATTAAGGCTCCGGTTTTTGGAGTTATAGGATTTAAGCTATGGCACCATCGTGGTTCTTCGACCCAAAATTAGAAAATTTGTCATAACGTATATGTTCTAACGTTCTTCGCGGCCGAAAAGTTCTACTAGGGCGGTTTCGGGCATGGAAAAATGATTGCTGGTGTTGGTTTTACTCTGCAACGCATGGTTCCATGGGTGCGAGGCTATGGCACCCCATGGTTCGGGGTCAGAGGGCAAAATGAGGTTTTACCCCATTTTATTAACCTTCACAGAGGCAAGGTTATTTTTATCTTAACTTTCGAATTTGTTTTCTCTGATTGGTTTTTACATTGTAAAATAATAAATTCCGATGCCTCTTTTTTGTTTTTCGATTAAGGCTCCGGTTGTGGAGTCATGGAGTTTAAGCTATGGCACCATCATGGTTCATCGACCCAAAATTCGAAAATTTATTCTGCCGTCCTGGGC
This sequence comes from Trileptium ribeirensis, assembly GCA_030248225.1. NCBI lineage: Eukaryota > Metazoa > Nematoda > Enoplea > Enoplida > Thoracostomopsidae > Trileptium > Trileptium ribeirensis. The sequence goes on from JASANE010013220.1 coordinate 20,898, forward strand.
GGCTCAAATGTTATACTTGGGGGTTTCCGGGCATAGGAAGCTCACTGGCAGTGTTGATTTTGCTCTGCTATCTATGGTTCTATGGGCACGGGAGTATGGCTCCCCTCTGGTTCATCGACCAAACTTATTAATTTTTATTGTGACGTCCTGGGAGGCTTATAGCTTGCACTTGTGTGGTTTTCGGGCATGGGAAACTTATTGCCGGTGTTAGTTTTGTTGTAATTTGTGCGGTATTGTGATATCCACATATAACGTATTGACGAATCTGATTGGCTGTGCACGCAAAAGGCATTGGGTTCAGCAGTCTCAGCAGAGTTACTAGTGTTATGTTGCGTTGTGCTAAGTAGAAACGTATTACAAATGTTCAAAAGGACTAATTAGTGTGGCGCAGTAAGTGACGTGACCGGCGTGACTTGGCGGAAAGAGATGGCAAACTGGTGTTGTGTACGGCCGCGATGTGTTAGTTGTGCAACAATTCAATGGAAATTGTTTACTGTGATATTGCGGCATGAAATTCTTCTTTAAAGTAAACCCTATTGCAGCATAATAAGATGTCAAGTTAATAGCATAAAATTTCATGTGCGAGATATTTTGTTGAAGCAATAACGTAATGACTGCCGATTTGTGGTTCCCGGTTTAACAACACAGTTCAATCGAGAAATGTTAGTCAGTTTTGAACAAATTGGCTTCTGGCGAACCTTGAACACCACTGGAACAAAACAGTGTTTTCGAACAGTTTCGAACATTTATTTTTATTATATTAACAGGCTTTATTATTTTTATTATACTTTTGTTTACATTTACCAGGTCTGATTGAAAAAACGTGAAACATATTCGCACACCTCCGTCTAATAGGATTTCCGAACACAAAAACAAATATAATTTTCGAACGACCACTCAAGAAGCCTCGAAAGAATAATGAACGAACAGCAATCATTTGTGGTAGTTCCAGATACGGTTCTCGTACGATTCCCGATATTATAACAATTCATAGACGCTTAACGTCGGATCGTTCCCACTGCGAAATTCAGTGCCGAATGCTCGTCGACGTTGGTGGAGCTCTCTCATTCAGATTCCGCACATTAGTTGTACGCGTTAATTTGCCAAAAAATTGCCACACTAAGACTTGAGCCCTTCCCGACGTTAAACCTGAAGTTCGTCAATTGGAGCGACGATTTCAAACCCCTGTGATACATACGCTACATACATCAGCAATCAAGGGAGGGATCAATTTATCAATAATCATTTTGTTGACAAACAAATCTGTTACACATTCGGTTATGAGATAACACAATGCTGATATGCATTCGATAACAGTAGTGTACACCAGTAATGGAAATGGTATAAGTAAGTAGTTCCCGCAATTAATTGGGTTGGATCAAACTAAGGGTCATAACCTTCTTATTCAAACGCACACAGCGGTAAGCTTGATGAAGAACAACAACTTTTAGCTTAAACGAACGCTCCGATGACGGCTGCGCTTCCTTACTAAAAGAAAATAGAAACATGGGCACACATGCCCGACGATACAGCTAACAGGGCGCCAGTAATTAACTCATCGCTCAATAATGCAAGTCGGCCGGTTAAGAATTATTTCAATGCGCAACGAACCAGAATGGATCATTTACATGTGCCTGCCACGCTATCCAGCTTAGTACGTATAAAAATTACATGTTTTACGTACTGCATAATGTATGGCTCTGTGTTAATGTTGCACCAACAGTCCTACCTAATTTTATTCTATTTTAGAAGTGTGAAGTTGGAGCGTCAGCAGATCGTTCTCAAGCACTTCCGCCGCTTTCGCCTAGCAAATGTATAGTCGATCCAATTCATGACCAAACGCAGTTTGTCAACGCCGAAATGCAACGCGAACTCTCACAACCGCCTTACAACGTTCATGGATACACGTTTGTTCAAATGCTCGGCGATGCGGTGTTTATACCGGCCGGAGCGCCACATCAAGTAAGTCTAAATAATTAAAATTTATTATTTTATACGTCAATTTCACAATTTTACCGTGCTTATGTATCTTAGCGTATGGCGTTTTTAGCATCGCAATATGGTCAATTTATGTGGGTCGTAGAATTATTGAATTCTGTGTTAGTGATTAAAACGATCGAAGCGAACAATTCTCATTGACCAGAGTGGTAAATTTCGACGATGCCCGTTTGTGGATTTTTTGGGTGACAAGCATAACTCAACTTCGGATAGGCGGGTTGATTCGTGCAACAGCTCACTTAAATCCTTATTTGTGCCTTTTTGTTAGGCGAGGAGCTCGATTACCGCATCTTCCTCCCTCCATCCCCCCGAATAAACGGGCCAAAGGTGCTCTTGTCGGGTCCCGAAATGCCCAAAAATCAAGTTACTTATTATTGTAACTCAACGCCCGGTGTATGTATTAGAATCAAGGTGGGATCATTTTGTAGACTAAATGAGACTCTACAACGCTGAATATAGTGTTTTGCTATCGCGGTTTTCATAGAATGCAGGATTTGGGTCAGAAGGAGTTCTAAATGGTCAAAGTACACGAAAATGGTGATATCTCCGTAATCGGTCGAACTATATAGGTGTTTTTATCTTATTCGGTAGAACAATCATCCTGTATGCAGCTGCAGATAGTTTGCTGCTATTGTCATTACCTACACTGTAAGCTTGGCTCAAAAATGGGTTTTCAATGGCCCCATGGGATTCAAAATACCATAAAATGGTAATATCTCTTCAACCGCTCGACTATGTATGTTTTTGGCTTCATTTTGTAGAGCAATTCAACTTCTATGTACTTAAAAATTGCGAGTACAATATTGGTATATCTTCTCAGCTATTTTAGCAACACGGCTGATATTCGGTGACGCGATTTGTAATTTCATACTCAATATAGCTATGCGCATCTCTCTAAATTACATATTTGACCTCAGAATTGTTTCCTTGGCGGTAATACATGCTACGGGTTTATCATTTTCAATCACTGTTCAGCTATAACGATTGCAGTTTACATGCCAGATTGTCAAGCGCCCAAAGTTTTAAACTAACGTTTAATGTGTTAATGTGATACAAGTGTCTTGTCCAGTGCTCATGTTGGGACACCTCCTCACTTTGCAACATCTTTGAACTTCACACGTGTCGATCCCGTTTGCTACTATTTATAAGACTAAAACTATATACTTAAAATATGTAAATAACACATAGAAAAATTTATTCATCCACTTTGAAATTCTAGCGGTCATTTTTTAATATGGATCAGTTTTTTGACATATAGTTTAATGTAATTTGTATTTATGCAAAACGTGACTCCTATACAAATAGCAGCAGCAACAGCGTCGGGAATTTTTTCTTGTGCCCTTTTTGATGTATTATGTTACTATTTTTTCATGTACATACTTGATATTAATTTCCGCCGGAAAAACTCGGCATTAGTGGTCCTTCACAGTATAGAGCAAACACTAACTACAACCATGCTCATCATCGCAGTATTTGTCAATAACGTGAACATAATGAGACGGATTTCCACTGAGGGCACAAGGGGAAAAATCGTAAAAATTACTGTTTCTGTCATTCATAACTCATCTTCGGACGATTGGATCATGATAAATTTTTTATTCGATAGCAAAAGCGAAGAAGATGTTTTCCCTTCGTTGAACGCGAACAGTTCCTACCCCATCCTCGGGGTCAAAATGGCAAAAACAGTTATCAAAGTTCTTTGCCATACCTGACTATAAGGGTAGCAATCTTGCGCAGTCCATATCTCGTGATACAGACTTTCCATCGAAAAATGGATCATGTCATCAAAATCTACAATTTTGCTTTTTTCTATGGGGCCACTCCCTAGGCCGATGTGGAACCGAATGTGGTTCATCGACGCTTTGCCAGAAATAGCGATTTTTCAGATTTCGCCGTGTTGTTGCTTGCTTTTACCTTACAATGAGTACCTATTAATTTTATCAAGCAAGCTGAATACGGTTTTGCTATCTTGAATCCAATTTGACTATATTATACCTTTTCATGGGGTTTGAATGGTTTTACAGTCGACGAACCAGAGTTCCAAAATGTAGTGTGTTTTCATTTATTTGATTATATATTGCGTGCAGGGCATCAAGAATGGTCTATACAGATATTCATAGGAATGAATAGAATTATTTGGTTTATTTTGAGCCCAGCGTACACATTTTAAGTCTATCCATGGGTTTAGGGTTAATTAACCCGATTTCCGAAATATACTATGTCTTCTATTATTCAGCTTACAGGTCATAATGAATTGCCTAAATAGCGTTGCCAGTATACTGAATATCATAGTTTGGTTATATAGAGCCTAGCACAATAATTGTCGTATGCTTTTTAAGACATTTTCATTGGGTTTATGGTATCTTATGCCTTTTAAGACAGTTTCATTGGGATTTTGGGTTAATGAGCCGAATTTGCGGTAAATAATATGCCTTCAGTAGTTTGGTGCATAGCATCAAAAATAGATTATATAGACGTTTTTCAGTATGCTGAATGCAATTATTTGGTTATCTACAGTGTAGCGTGCATATTTAATGCCTTTACATGGGTTTTCAAGGGGCCTAGGGCCAATGAACTCTATTTCCGGAATATAGTTTGTCTACAGTTGTTTGGTTACGTATTATGTACAGGTCATCAAGTATTATCTATATAGGTTTCCCGGTAGGCAGAATACGACAGTTTGGTTATACAGAGACCAGCACAAATACTAGATGCGTTGTCTGTGGTTGTTTTCATGGGTTTAGGGTCGACTAGGTTTTAGGATTTTTTATGAGCTCAGGGTTCAAGAGGTTTTAGTTTAGTATGTACATCAAACGTAGCCTCGTACAGTTAATTAAACAAAATTATAGCTTAAAAATGAAACATCGCTCGTTCCGCTTCACCCTCGCTTGCAAATTACTAGTATTTTTACTTGAATAATTGCTTATCAAAATGTTTTATATATCTGTTTCGTGAAAGTCTGGTTATGCTCATATGGTTATGTGGTTCAAGATGCACTTAACCATTATTTGGCTGGTGTTTGTTGTCATTAATAATCTTGAATAGTTTTAGGTTCAAAATTTGCTGTGCTGCATTAAAATTGCCGAGGATTTTGTTACTCCGGAAGGAGCACAAGCGTCTGCAAAGGTATCGAAAGAATTTCGTCATCTGTCGCGCGAACATAGTAACAATGAAGACAAGCTTCAGGTGACTTTGTCTAACTATAAATTTTAGGTCTTTTCGACGCCCACTATTTTCATTAAGTCCACTCAAGAATTTTAATTCCAAGATGGAAATAAACGCATCGAAATTTTCCTCAACACCTGATGTCTTACCGCTGTTGAGTAGCGGCAATCACGAAGTTCGACGCATAGCGGAAGGAGATTAACAGTTCACGAAATCGAATTTGGGCCTATATCACTAAGGCGATCAGTTATAACCCCTCTTTGATCCATTTGCCTCGGCTTTTCTGTCACCATAAGTCCCGAAATGCCGTATGGTCGTCTTAATCCTTCATAGCTGATTCAACTTCCCCAGAACACACTAATATAAAAATAGAGGTGAGCAGGTGCATGGAGTTTGAGTAATCTCTGCACATTTAATAAGGCAGTTCGGCCGAAATAAAACTGCTGCGAAAAACATAATAAACCCATGTGCAAAAATGGAAATCTGCCACCCTCATTCGAGATTTTCCATCGAGAATGAACATGGTTCCGCACGGAAATCACTCAAATTTTTTCGGCTTGTAGCACATTTTTACATATTCTTGTCGTCGTTCAGTGCTGCAGTCGCGAACTTCAACACTGCGTTGATGTAATCGATTTTTTTCTATGTAGCTCGGACGGGTAGCTCTAGCGCCTCTTATTGGATGGTTCCTTCTCCAATGTAGAATCACCTAATGATCTATCTTCATTCTCTAATCCTAATCTTATTCAGCATCGTATACGCTGGATACAATGCTTTGGTTTTCTAGAGACTAGCACGAATGCGTCGTGAGCTTTTATCTGTTTTCGATGGGTTAAGTGTCGAAGAAAATTTTGGATTTTCAGTGGATTCACGGTTACAAAATGTTTTAGTATTATACTCTATACACATCAAACATATAGCTCGTTACAATGTGATTTCACAAAATTACCACTCTAAATCACGCTCGCCTCGTTTCACCCTTGCTTGCGAGTTACTAGTTATATTATCGAAGATAACAGGTTTCCATAATTGCTATTTTTGAATGCTAAAGTTTCTATATTCAACAATCTTCTTGCTATGCACACGAATGCTTTTGAATTTTGAAAAATAGTTTTGATTTTTGTTACAAATGATCGAGAAATATATGTGTTTATGAGACATATAGGTTCTTAGGCATTTAAATACGCTGTGAGGTGTTTTTATCATTTAATAGTATTCACTTGCTGAAACTGGGCTTGTGGAATAAGGAGAATAGTAGCCCTATTTGCGTGACTGCGATACCTATCACTGACCTCTTCTCTTGACAAGTGAAGTTTGATGATAACAATTTCGACGCCAGATAAATAAAAATGCAGGTTTGGTGATGATTAACAATATTTAATTTTAAGTTGTTTTCTCAGAGATGGTAGTTTTTTTAATTTTGTGGGATTCCACCGAAACAGTAGAATTATAGGGTTTATGTCGTGGGAGAATGAATCCTTATTATTAATTATTGTAAGAATTATATCATGCAGCAAATGTATATAATTTTATATTACGTTCAGATCCTTGTGTTATTATTTTGTGGCACGACTTGTCGTGGCTATGCTACTAGTTGCATCTGAACAGGTTTGTTCAGACGGTCTCAAAGCTTGAAGGAGGTAGGCATGACACGGGGCCCCTGGATTAAACTCGGGGTGGGGTGTGAAAACTTGCTGGGGTTTTGTTTTATAGGTACTTTGGGCATATCAATACAAGCGTGTGAATGCTGTATGTAAATAAAGGTGTTTTTGTGTTTCAGACGGTGAAAGAGCCACATTAGTGGTTTTAACGGTAACAGTAGGCACAATACTGGATATAGCAGTAGCACTGCGTAACACAATAGCAATGTTTAGAAATTTCTACCATGGGTTAAGTTTTTAGGCGAAATTCTGGCTTGAGGGGCGGGTAAAGCCAGGGCGACATTATGGCTTTTGTTTGCATTTGGGAGGCCCATATTGCACAGCTCAGGCACAACAATAAGCCTTATTCATATAGTTTTCTATGAACAATGACTGTGATAATTATTGTAGCGCAATGTTTTGAGTGCTATTCGGCTAAACTTAAAAACCATAAGTATGTACATAATTATAATTTTCCGTTTGTTTTTGCAGTTTCAAAATATAATATATCAAACTGTGCGACACGCAGTCGAAGTTCTCGGAACACACGACGCGAGGGTAGTGCGACACGAATGGGAGGATAACTGTAATAGTAGCATGGTCGCCGCACTTCTGCCTAATGAGCAGCAACCAAATCAACAACAAGAACAGGTACAAAATGGTCTAACGTTGTCGTGAAATCGTTAAAGGTCGAACAAGTGAACAGATTATAAACTTCGATAACTAAACGTGGATTTATCGTATCGTGAACTTTGTTATAAATAATGAATGATACATTACAATATGTTGCGCTGTATTTTTATTGTATTGAAAAGGAAATATAATGTACTATGTTATACTATGAAGCGTAGATAAAAATGATATAAATGTTTAAAATTATTAATAGTGTAACTCTGTATTAATGATGTAAAACAAATACGGCATTTTTGTGCTTTGTACATTTGCGTATAAAGGTGTTTGGTGTATTGTTTTTTTTAGCAGCTTGTTTTCTCAAATGCAAGCGTTCACTGCAAATTGTAATGTCTGGAACGTTTATCGAGCAAGTACTATATTTCAGTACTTGCCTCAACCGCTGAAATAACTCTCTCGGTTAGGTTTCTATCTCAGTCATGATCGTGTGGAGTACGTATAATCATTCTCGATTAGATGTAGTAAAGTAGAACATTTTGTTCACGTTTAACCATTTTGCAGGATTGTGGGGCCCGAAATTTAAATAATGTTTGACTATTAGTGTTCTGTCACACTCGAAATTTTGTTTTGCCCCGTTTAATACTCAATGTTATGTTTTAGAGAGTACGTTGTACGGACTGGAAAATGTAATTATTATTGTGGGGACTTGCATAGACTGTGAATGTCATGAAACGACAGTATTACACACAAATTTCAGAATCAATCGCCGCTGTACGACTGTAGTAGCTGTCGGCGTTTAAAAGTTTATAGCTGTGTGCCAAGAATAACAGTTGCCGGTGTTCAAGGACAAATACATAACCGTATGAAAATACGTCGATTGTCTCTGCCTTACCGATTATGGAGCTAAATCATTTTGAAGTCGACTTAAGCTTATGAAGACGGCTTAAGCTTTTGAAGTCGACTTATGCTTATACTTATGACATCGGCTTAAGCTTTTGAAGTCGACTTAAGAGCTACGTAAGTAAATACTTATATGAGTTATGGCATGTACACAAATGTCGGCTGCGGTTTTAGGTAGTTTAAAAAGACTTCTAGGCATTCTATGTTAATCAAGATTATGGTATGTAGCACTAATTATTTTCGTTGTCGGTAGTTCGGAGTCATTTTTGTTGCCGTTGCTCATTCAAATCTATTGAAATGCCGCTTTGACAGCAAAATATTTTTTTCACCTATATTTTTATGTTTCGCTCATTTTTACTCTTGGAACTGATTTATATACTGCATGAGCTAAACAAACTACAATAGATTAGCAACCACTTGGCATAGCATTATTGTTGCAACGTTTTCAAGTCCCGGGGTCCAATTCCCAGAAAATTGCGGTCAACCATTGTATCGATGCACAACAACAACAAAAATATATGAGCCTGGGTCCCCACCATTCTAAGCCTCTGTCACAGGATAGATGGATTGTTGGAGTTGTTTTTATTTTAGAATAGGGATTGCTAACTTATAAAATGAAATTTAAAAATATAACACGGACAATGTTTTACAAATGCATAGGATGTGTAACGATTTCACTATGTATATTGTGCAAAATAGGTGTTGGTGATTTTTTTCACATTTTGTACCGCAATATTATTACGTAGTTCCTAGTATTATATTGTATTGGTGTAATTTTGTACAATTATACCCAGTTGTATGCAGATTATGCTGACTGTTTAGAATGGAGCATCTTTTCTCTTCTGTAACCATAAAAGTTTGATTACTTGAATACGCAATGCACATGCGTTCACACCATACATTTACTGCCGGTAATTTAGCATCGCTTTTGTACGATGCCTTTTATTCAACTCGATGTGGTGCTTAGCGGTGTCGAAAATGGGGCTATGCTTGAAATTACGTTCATCGCTGTGTTTTCCTAGTTTTAGACACCTAAACGAACAAGTGCCATAAGTGGACTCATAATTATTTAATCGCAAGCCAAAAGTTATTGTGCAGTATAAAAGTGTTCTTCAAGTATTACTATGGGACATACTGTGTTGTTTGCTAAAGCTGTTTAGATTTTGGGCAATATTGTTATAAGAATTACACTAGTCACAATGTTCTGGCAAGTACGTAACTACCTAACAGTTGTTGCTTCTTGATCCCGCTATCATCAATGAGTTTGCCTTGAATTTTGGTTGTTGTGACGCGTGTACTATATTAATTCGTTGGCAAACGTCTGTGAAGTTGCACATGATCTTACGTACCGACCCTTGTTTCAGTGACTTCTATACACACACCTTAAACCAAAGAAATTGATTGCAAATCCGTCAGTGAAAATAGAGTCACCAACACCAGTAATAAATAGTAAAATATTAGCTAGAACAATTGCTGCTCATCCGATTTCCAGCCGTCTGTCGTGAATTTTCCTTCGTGGCAGGCCAGTTTATATCAGTCACTAAAAATACGGACCTTAGCGATAGTTGATATACATGACCCTTCTCCGTGGATTCAGGCGAAGTGGTAACAACACTGTCCTGGTTCATGATATACCACAGCGGTGTCTGGTTTATAGAATTGTGGTGAAGAGTACCACACTCTTGTCGAAATCGTGATCATTTAACTCTTGGTATACACTTGTAATTATATGATTTTCTATGAGGATAACCTGGATGTACGATACCTGTTTTTATTCAAGGTTTGGGCTATTATCGAATCGTAACGTGTATTATTCAGTGTAATTGTTCGAAATGTAGTGTTAGTAATGTATTATAACATAACAAAAGTCTATTTCCTCTCTATAATACTATCTGTGGACGCCTAATAGTAATGTATACGGCTTGAGTAACGTGCTGTTTGTGTGGTTTGTGGTATTGTGGAATTTCTCTGTTGTTAACCGAGGTTCATCAGTTTGTCTTTTATTTGGCCCTCCGTTATTCGAATCCAGCGGAAATCGGTACTAGACATCATGTTTTTAGCGTTCACTGCCACTGTTTATAATTAGGAGGAAAATATTTTTGTAAAAAGTCAGAATTTATTCAAAATATTGAAAGTGTTCGTATTTGCACTTAATACTCAGTTTCTGTACCAATATATCGTTTGTGACAAACACATATTGTAGCGGTATTTTGTTAAATGACAACTGATCAGTCGGACATTAATCGTTTATTGTTTTTACACCAACTCAGAATAGTTAGTAAGAATACATGGCGAGGTTTTAAATGCGTCGCAGTTGTTCGATTTAAATGACTAAATTCAGGTTAAATTTATTTAACGAGGAAATTTATTAACAGACAACATAGCGATATCCGGAAGGTAAGCGTAACGAGATTTGCATCAGGCGTTAAGGTCATCATTATGAGTGGCCTTTTAATTACAAGTGTGATTTGATTTTAAAAAAAGGAAGAACTGTCGTAAATCACTTTCGTTTCAGAGAAGACATTCGTAAAATCGGACGCCTGGTGCTTCGGCTTTCGTAGATATGTATTATAATAAATAACGCTTTCCAAGATTGCATTGTTTGTTGAATGGGGATACAAATACGACAGAAGGGAGGCCAGGCGGGCGGGAGAAAAAAAACGGAAGAAAGAGGGCGACGAACAAACACAACAAGACACAAGTGCCGCACGACACGCATACGGGTAGCTGCGAGAAATCCAGCGTAAAAATAAGGTAGAAAGCGCAAACGGAAACACCATACAAAGACAGAGAAAAGAGAATAGCACACAAGAACACAAGCACAAAGAAAACAAAAAAGCCCAAAACAAAACCCCCCACCCCCCCCCCCCGTCGTTAAATGTTTAGCTTGTTTTTTTTGCAGATTTCAGTACTAAATTTTCGAAAAAATTATGCAATACTTCATCGATTTGAAGCTTCACGAAGTTGCAGTAATTTATTGTAGATCGTATGCAACAATGCAGCGTCATACTCTTATTTCCAGGCACAAAACTTACTATTTAAAAACGGTAACCACATTAAACTACGTTGGGATATTTCGATGGACAGGCATAACTAATTATTTGTATTTCTTTGCAGCTAGGTTGCATTTTATATCTTGATTGCTTTATAGATTTCACATAATATTTGTGTGGAGAAATGGCGCTTGGAGAATGATTATTATGGCATTCTTCATTCTGCGAGCTAAGCGTTGTGCTATCGTTTTCGTTTTGCCTTACTTATTGTTGTTTTCTAAGCAAATTAACGCTTTGTCGGCATGGTGTGTATGGGAACATGTATGCTTCCTAAAAGGGCATGGTCACTCCGATGTCACATATCGTTAGGCTTTTTCCTTCGGTTTTTGAGCCTCATATTTTTCTTTTTGGCTTCCTACCTGATGGTTACGTTTCATCTGCCAATGTTGTATTGTTTGACTGATTTTGTAAGTCCCTACATATTTGGTTAATATTTTATTATTATTATTACCAAGAGTGCATTAGGGAAGAGTATGACCCTTCCCTGCACTCACTTATAAATCCTTGTTTGATGACAGGGAGACAGAAACTGGGGGGAGGGGGTAAGGCCGAAAACGCCCGTGTCATCAAACACGGGCTAACTTGTGAGTGCAGGGAAGGGTCATACTTATTCTAATGCACTCTTGGTATTACTAACCCGTGTTCGTTTTTTTGGTGTGAACTTGTATAACGTTGCTTATACCTTGTTCATAGTCGATTTTGAGTTGACGAATCATGGAAACAACACGAATTTATGTGGGTTATGTACATAGATGATGGCCAATTTTTTGGTGCAATATTCAGTTATAAATTCTCGTGGAAATAGTGCGTTGAAAAATTGCATGAGGTGCAGGTTATAGTGCCGCAAATTGACCAGCCATGAGTCGGTCGCATGTTGGAAACATGTACGATTAATTACTGTCACAATAATAAATTATTATATTTTGTCAGGTGGGCTGGTGTCAGTTTGCCATCCTAGTCGAGCTGTCTTGTGACGTCCCGATTAAGAGATATCCACTGTCGTAAGTTCACTGTGTACTTGGAACACCGCGTACCGATGCTTATCTACCGCGTTTAGGCGTACGAATGTCATTTGGTGCTCAGCAAAGCATCAAATGTAATTGCCATATTTAAAGACCCTGTAATGTAGTTTTTTGTGTAGACATGTTGGTTGTAATATGTTGTCCAACACGATACGTAGATCCATGGCTTTAAACAAGATAAACATTATATGCTGCCCTGCGACAGTTCTGCGCATATTATTATTGATGTGGAATTGAAACCGAACTCAGGGAACTTCAGGGTCAATATGGCTTCGGCGGGTCCATCCTTTAGGGTGAGTAACATTCTATGGACACCTGTGTATACTAAGTTATCTCACTGGAATAGTCTTTGTAAAAGGTAACTAGCTCTCTCATCGCGAATTGTATACCAGTGTCGAAGTTCGTTACACCCTAATACTATAATGTATGTTTATACTTTATTATACACCTGCCGTTTTCAATTTATGGAACACAATATTTGGTACTAGAAGCTTCCTGGGTCCGTCACAGACAGTTATTGTCGCAAACGCTAATTTTATATTAAGCGAAGTAAAAATTGACTTTATCTAGAGTTCGAGATATCGAGAGGGTATTAAAATACAATTAAATATTTTGGGTTCCTACCTGTATGTATGGTTAGTCATGACTAAAAACTTAATCGGCCGTCCAGTTCCATATCTTGAGGACGGACTGTTATATATATTATTGTGCCCAAGGTCCGTCAGTCCGTATTTCAATTTTGGTATCTTTTTCAACCACGAAATATATTGTGGCTTCTAGGAGAGAAGCCTCGAACCCCTAGTTCGAAAATTCCTGAGAAGACATATATCGTGAGATCAGTCTAATGATCTTTTGTGCGTAGGTTTTATCTATAGTTTTCCAGGATGTGGTTTGAGGCGACTGGTGTTAGTTTGGTGGATTTTACCTTGGGCCAATGAGTCGAACTGCACTTTATTTGACCAGATCCGGTCACGGGTGACTTATCTACCCCAAATAGGTCCGTTTTGAAAATTCTTCATCGTGTATACGCCTTTTTTATTTTTTTCTCATACAGCCATAATGTATTAACCACTCCACTTTAGCGTACTAAAGTGGTATCATTAGATGAGTAATACTGCAGAAGTGTGCCAGATTTACGATATCTTCACTCTGTCCCGAGTTATGTGCCAAAAACTGATCAAAAATGAGCCGGACCTAGAATTTTTGAGGTGTACATTTTTATTTAGATTTTTCGGATGATTTGTTGGCGTCTATTTTCTAAATGTTTTTTTACATGTGTTAACATATAATATGAGATGTTACGGATCAAATTTAAATAATTTATGGCCGTTTTGACGTTCATCTGACCGTGTTCTCATATCTGATTCTATCATGCTTTTTTCCGTTTGTCGCCCAAATTTGGGTTTTTTCATCGAGTATATCTTGTAATGTGGCATGAAATTCAAAAAAGCAGATTACGAGACAACTTGACATTGTTTTCATATATGAGAAAATAAAATTATAGTTATACTTGAAAACTGAATCAAAACAGCTTGCCATGTTGTCTTTTCTTCCCTTTTGGTTGTTTATGGCAGTGGTTCAAATGAGTTTGCTTTGAGGATTAAATAATGGATTATTACATTGGGTGTATACTGGTCTACAACGTTATTCGAAAATATACTCTTTTCTCGAGTACGCTGAAATAAATGATGTCGTAGTCAAATTATATTTATGTTGTACCCGTCCGCAAATTCAAGATTATCATATACGCTGCACGTGCTAAAATTTATTAATGTATATAAATTTCTATTTGCTGTTTTAGTATGCACCGACTGGTACGACGTTCGCGGTTTTGTCGAAACACTTCGTGGTATCGCTTATAATTTTCAGTTCTAAACGATAGACACTGGTGGACACTAGACACTTGTTAATACTTGCATGTTAAGAGGGTCGTAATTATTGTTATTAATTTGATAACTGAGAGCCAGCGGTCTCATCACAGCATCTAGTTTTTCGTGCAATATAGCTTGAGTGTCATATGTTTCAAGGTTTTAGTTTTTGCTTAAGCATCATTCCATTTTGTTAAAAATACAATATCTATATCGTTGCTGCTTACTTTATCATTAAAATTATAAACGTGTTTCTAAGTATTCGAATTTTCTTCCATGAGCTGCGTGTTGGCAACTCGAGCGGATAGGAATTATACCAGGGACAGTTTCTCTTTTTACAGATATTGTGGCAATAGTTCTGCGAGTCAGATGTCCGGGAGTCAAATGTCCTGGAGTCAAATGTGCAGGGAGTCAAATGTGTTGGGAGTCAGATGTCCGGGAGTCAATTGTGTTGGGAGTCAGTTGTGCGGAGTCAATTGTCGTAGACCCAGTCGGTGCATACTAAAACAGCAAATTAGAAATTTGATATTACATTTTAATAAATTGTGTTAGCACGGTGCAGCGTATATTGGATAATGCTTGAATTGTGCGTGACGGGTATCAACATAAATATAATTTGACTAAGAGACATTCATTTTATTTCAGCGTTCTCGAGGAAAAGGAGATTTATGATTTTCGGAATTAACATGTGTAGGGACCCAGGGTATACACCCAATGGTAATAATTCCATTTTATTTTAATCCTGCAAAGCAAACTGCATTTTGAACCACTGCCATTAAACAACCGAAAGGGAAGAAACAACATGGCAAGCTGTTTTCCGAGTCAGTTTTCAAGTATAACTATAATTTTATTTTCTGCCGCATCTACGAAACAATGCTCAAGTCGTCTCGTATCGGCTTTTTGAATTTCATGCCACATTGCAAGATATACTCGATGAAAAAACCCAAATTTGGGCGACAAACGGAAAAAAGCATGATACAATCAGTATGAGAACACGGTCAGATGAACGTCAAAACGGCCATAAATTATTTAAATTTGATCCGTAACACTCATATTATATGTTAACACATGTACAAAAACATTTAGAAATAGACGCCAACAAATCATCCAAAAATCTAAATAAAAATGTACACCTCAAAAAATTCTAGGTCCGGCTCATTTTTGATCAGTTTTTGGCACATAACTCGGGACAGAGTGAAGATATCGTAAATCTGGCACACTTCTGCAGTATTACTCATCGAATGATACCACTTTAGTACGCTAAAGTGGAGTGGTTAATACATTATGGCTGTATGGAAAAAAGATAAAAAGGCGTATACACGATGAAGAATTTTCAAAACGGACCTATTTGGGGTAGATAAGTCACCCGTGACCGGATCTGGTCAAATGAAGTGCAGTTCGACTCATTGGCCCAAGGTAAAATCCACCAAACTAACACCAGTCGCCTCAAACCACATCCTGGAAAACTATAGATAAAACCTACGCACAAAAGATCATTAGACTGATCTCACGATATATGTCTTCTCAGGAATTTTCGAACTAGGGGTTCGAGGCTTCTCTCCTAGAAGCCACAATATATTTCGTGGTTGAAAAAGATACCAAAATTGAAATACGGACTGACGGACCTTGGGCACAATAATATATATAACAGTCCGTCCTCAAGATATGGAACTGGACGGCCGATTAAGTTTTTAGTCATGACTAACCATACATACAGGTAGGAACCCAAAATATTTAATTGTATTTTAATACCCTCTCGATATCTCGAACTCTAGATAAAGTCAATTTTTACTTCGCTTAATATAAAATTAGCGTTTGCGACAATAACTGTCTGTGACGGACCCAGGAAGCTTCTAGTACCAAATATTGTGTTTCATAAATTGAAAACGGCAGGTGTATAATAAAGTATAAACATACATTATAGTATTAGGGTGTAACGAACTTCGACACTGGTATACAATTCGCGATGAGAGAGCTAGTTACCTTTTACAAAGACTATTCCAGTGAGATAACTTAGTATACACAGGTGTCCATAGAATGTTACTCACCCTAAAGGATGGACCCGCCGAAGCCATATTGACCCTGAAGTTCCCCTGAGTTCGGTTTCAATTCCACATCAATAATAATATGCGCAGAACTGTCGCAGGGCAGCATATAATGTTTATCTTGTTTAAAGCCATGGATCTACGTATCGTGTTGGACAACATATTACAACCAACATGTCTACACAAAAAACTACATTACAGGGTCTTTAAATATGGCAATTACATTTGATGCTTTGCTGAGCACCAAATGACATTGGTACGCCTTAAACGCGGTAGATAAGCATCGGTACGCGGTGTTCCAAGTACACAGTGAACTTACGACAGTGGATATCTCTTAATCGGGACGTCACAAGACAGCTCGACTAGGATGGCAAACTGACACCAGCCCACCTGACAAAATATAATAATTTATTATTGTGACAGTAATTAATCGTACATGTTTCCAACATGCGACCGACTCATGGCTGGTCAATTTGCGGCACTATAACCTGCACCTCATGCAATTTTTCAACGCACTATTTCCACGAGAATTTATAACTGAATATTGCACTGAAAAATTGGCCATCATCTACGTACATAAACCACATAAATTCGTGTTGTTTCCATGATTCGTCAACTCGTAAATCGACTATGAACAAGGTATAAGCAACGTTATACAAGTTCACACCAAAAAAACGAACACGGGTTAGTAATACCAAGAGTGCATTAGAATAAGTATGACCCTTCCCTGCACTTACCAGCCGTGTTTGATGACACTGGCGTTTTCGGCCTTACCCCCTCCCCCCAGTTTTTGTCTCCCTGTCATCAAACAAGGATTTATAAGTGAGTGCAGGGAAGGGTCATACTCTTCCCTAATGCACTCTTGGTAATAATAATAATAAAAATATTAACCAAATATGTAGGGACTTACAAAATCAGTCAAACAATACAACATTGGCAGATGAAACGTAACCATCAGGTAGGAAGCCAAAAAGAAAAATATGAGGCTCAAAAAACTGAGGAAAAAGCCTAACGATATGTGACATCGGAGTGACCATGCCCTTTTAGGAAGCATACATGTTCCCATACACACCATGCCGAAAAAGCGTTCATTTGCTTCCCCCACAACAATAAGAAAGGCTAAACGAAAACGATAGCACAACGCTTAGCTCGCAGAATGAAGAATGCCATAATAATCATTCTCCAAGCGCCA
>JASANE010013221.1:0-22975 GCA_030248225.1 Trileptium ribeirensis
AATAATTTGTCAGGACATGCACGGAGCAATTAGTTTTCAGTGGGTAAAACATATATCTTTTAAAATAATTTGTCAGGACATGCACGGAGCACTTAGTTTTCAGTGGTAAAACATATATCTTTTATAATAATTTGTCAGGGCATGCACGGAGCATTTAGTTTTCAGTGGTAAAACATATATCTTTTAAAATAATTTGTCAGGACATGCACGGAGCATTTAGTTTTCAGTGGTAAAACATATATCTTTTAAAATATATTTACAGGACATGCTAGGAGCATATAGTTTTCCGTGGTAAAACGTATATCTTTTAAAATAATTTGTCAGGACATGCACGGAGCATTTAGTTTTCAGTGGTAAAACATATATCTTTTAAAATAATTTGTCAGGACATGCACGGAGCATTTAGTTTTCAGTGGTAAAACATATATCTTTTAAAATAATTTGTCAGGACATGCACGGAGCATTTAGTTTTCAGTGGTAAAACATATATCTTTTAAAATAATTTGTCAGGACATGCACGGAGCATTTAGTTTTCAGCGGTAAAACATATATCTTTTAAAATAATTTGTCAGGACATGCACGGAGCATTTAGTTTTCAGTGGTAAAACATATATCTTTTAAAATAATTTGTCAGGACATGCACGGAGCATTTAGTTTTCAGTGGTAAAACATATATCTTTTAAAATAATTTGTCAGGACATGCACGGAGCACTTAGTTTTCAGTGGTAAAACATATATCTTTTATAATAATTTGTCAGGGCATGCACGGAGCATTTAGTTTTCAGTGGTAAAACATATATCTTTTAAAATAATTTGTCAGGACATGCACGGAGCATTTAGTTTTCAGTGGTAAAACACATATCTTTTAAAATAATTTGTCAGGACATGCACGGAGCATTTAGTTTTCAGTGGTAAAACACATATCTTTTAAAATAATTTGTCAGGACATGCACGGAGCATTTAGTTTTCAGTGGTAAAACACATATCTTTTAAAATAATTTGTCAGGACATGCACGGAGCATTTAGTTTTCAGTGGTAAAACACATATCATTTAAAATAATTTGAGATAATAAGTATGATTACACCCACATGCCACTAAATTGGCGAGATAATATAAAAAAGTCTATTTATTGAATACGAATCGTCGTTTCCACATTACGACCGCTCCAATTTTTGTTCACATTGCATCCAATCCCACCAGACACGACTGAACTCTAAAACAACCTTATATGACATGTGTGTATGGCGATAACCTTATTTGACACTACTATAATGCGATTCGTATCAGATTCGGATCCGACAAAATTGTGTATGCTCTGAAGGATTGGATCGGATCGAATGCAGTGAGAACACTCTATATACGATACACATGAGAATCAGATCTGATCTGAACAGATCGGATCAGAGAAAATGCAAACACGCCCCAATAAAGAACGGAAGTCACTCAAAAATTAAATACTCTACACTAAGATATATCAATTTCAACAGATTTGAAATGTTTGAAAAACTGGTCAAAATATATATTGCCGCAATCGGAAAGCACTAACCTTAACTGTAAACCTAATGTTCGGTTCTCAATGAATGCTTATAGTATTCACACCACCATAGGCAAATTTTACATTTCTTTCTAACGAGATAGCATTTAAGTCGTTCAGCATAGCTCTTCGATGGTAATTTTTATCTGACACTTTCAAAAATTGGTTAAGTATAACGTTTTAAATACGGTTCTGAGTTAAATATAGAATTGCTGGTTTGTTATACATAAATATGTAGCATCTCACAACGCTAGCATATATAGCGGAGCTGAACGCGTTGTGACCGGCGCCTGTGGTGTAATGGTAGTGCGCTAGTGAAATCCGGGTTCGTATCCCGGCTGGTCCAATGCATGATCGCTCGTGGATCTTTTCAAATATAAACAGCTTAAGTCAGTATTTTTAATGAATAGAAATTGCTCTAATTCAGAAAACCAGCTAATACTGAGATTGAAATTGGTATTTAGAGTTTCGACAAAATAAGTGAGGCAATTTTCAATGATTTCAAAATTTTAGATATCAAACATTTCACCAATTTGTAAAATTTAGCAAATTTTTTTAATTGCCTACGAAGGTGCAGCATTATTTCATCCAGTACCCAATATTAAGTGGCCAAATAAATAAACACTTTAATTGCTTGCGGTGAAGGTTACTTTATAATGTGAATAAGCTCATTGCGAGTAAATAATTATTTCACTTACATGGAGTAATTTTCATTCAAAATGTATTATTTACTACTGCTTTAATGTAGAAAAATGTGAAAATTGAGATTTTGAAGTCAGGGTGTGCTCTCAAATGATAAATATGTTTAACATTGTCCTGCTATTAGTTATAGCTTCGGAACTTTTGTTTATATTTGGCTTATGTTTTCACAGTGCAGGTGTCGATTCTGTAGTCGACGGATACTGTTTAGTCCGTACGCTGATATTACATTTTAATGTTAAATAAGAGTAGACACATGGTCAAAATGACACCAAATATTGCTAATATTTATCGGTATTATCATTTAGTAAATTTCTCTGTTTGCTTTATAGTTTAACGTTTAATGATTAATGATTGCTAAACACTTGTTTATTAGATACACTGTGCGTTGGATATAAGGATTATTCATGTTTTGCATTGGCTAGTCAATATTTAAAAGGCACAGTGCTAAATCCAACTGTCTGCCTCATCTTTTAGCATCAGGTTCATTGAAATGCATCAGTTTTCAATGAAGTTAAACCAGGAAGATTCTAAAGATAACTATATCTAAGCAAATTTAATTTGTTTTATAGTGCAACAATTAATGATTAATGCTTATTAAGCACTTCTTTATTAGATGCTCTTTGCGCTGGATATAAGCATTGTTTATGTTTTATATTGGCTAGACAATATTTAAAAGGTACAGTGTAAATTTAGATGTCTCTCTCAGCGTAGCATCAGGTACATTGAAATGCATCAGTCTTAATAAAGTTAAACCATAAAGATGCTAAAGATAAAATTATATAACCAAACTTAATTCAGCAAATTGGATCTAGCTAATATAACTTAGTACATTTACAGAATATTTACGAACGCTGCAAAAATTTCGAAGAAGAAAAACAGTTATTTGTGATCAGTAACATGAACAACGTGTTGTTTTGAACATGGTAGTATAAGTAATAAAAAATGTCGACAGAGATGAGATTGCGAGCTAACGCCTTAGGGTTTACCACGCGTCTTTGACATTTTCCAATTTTATCACAGAATTACTATCAGCCGACATGATCCGATATTGCCAGTGCTGCGAAAATTGCATTATATTGTAGCTAAAACTGAATAGGACTTCGACGTTTATGAAAAATCACATATTGTAGATACTAAGCTGCTATTTTTATACGTTAAGTATTTGATTAATTTCCTAATTAAATAATTTTCCAGAATGCTCGTGCTAGTTACGATTTCAGCAGCAACGACCCATATCCATTTCCAAGATACACCGACGATTGGTTTAATAGGTGAACTTAACAAATTCTTGTAGCTTTAATTTGCCCTTTAACAAATCGTTCACCAGATATTTTATGTGCTTGTTCTGTGGACATGTTATATAAGACTCATCACGTGAAAATGTTGCTTTAAGAACGTAGGTATGGCTATCAGTTGTCGACTCAGCAGGGTATACTGTATAGCAAAAACCACGGTACTCTAATTTTCGTAGAGAAGACAGCTGTGACTGGGATTTTGTACCTTCTACTGCTATACGTTGCGCTGCAGAGCACATATAACAGGTATATAGGGATGAGAAACAATTTCATGTTTCACTTTGTGAACAGTGACCACATTTATCATTGCTGTTCCAAACAATTCTATAACTACCGAATTTAACTTTGATCACATATCTAGTAACAAATGGCGCTTACAATAAAAATAGCTTATGTTTGGTTTTCAACTGTCGTGATGAACTATTTGCTTATCGATTATTTGTTCTTTAGGTTTGGTAACCGATTCGTAGATTTAAGTCTTACTACGAAAACACTATGCAGAGCAATTGTGTGCACAAAAAGATTTTGTATATATTGATGCATACAGATAAAATATAGCCATACCCTACAACCCTATACAATAATAGATATGTAATTAGCCTCCACAAAAATATGTTTCAACAGTATAAGTGTACTGAGCCCGTGATCACAGTTCCCCACGAACAAGAAGAAGTGCCACAATAAGCCTACACAACGACGATTGTTACTATTTGACAACAAGCATATAATTTAGTACACTAAATGTCGTTCTTTACTACATGATTGTGTAACAGCTCTGTGGACATCCTTTGAGGGTTACCTGGTTTTCTTTCAAAACAATATATTTTACAAAATAATATTCGCAGTGGAATTTACCCGTAGTTTGTCACCGCCTGTCGGCCCACATTTTTGAAAAGCGATTTGAGGACAATATGCGTGAACTTCATCAATCGATGTTGCATAATTAAGTAAAATACGGTTATTTTACCTATTAACATATAGAAAAACAGTCACTAGGCATATAATCAATATTAAAACAATCTTTTCGGGCAAGGTGCACCATGAAGTACGTGAGAAAAGTCGAAAACAGTATTATAGTTTATAGCCTTAGTGCTTGGGAAAAATATTAACGCTTAATGTTAACCAGAAATATAATTTTAACGATGGGCGGTAAGCGTAATGACTTTTCTCTAATAGTATTGCTATCAATCGTCCAAAATGTATCTTTTTCAGCCTGTAACAGCCATGCGTCAACTCGGATATGGTGGATTTCCAAAAATTTTATATTAGACGCGTAATGATAATTAATTTCGCCTTTTCTATAAGGTTAAGTTTAGGTGTTCTTTTTACTAGAAGTCTCCAAAAAACTGACGCCGATTGACAACGTGGTGTTTCTCTAAACATTATGTTGCAAGGTGTAGTTTTCGCCAAACGCTACCACTTCTCTTCGAGAACAACAACTTTATCCCTAAAAATTTTTTTGTCAGAGCAGCCATTTTAACCTATGAACCAAAGTGAAAAAGTAAAGTTTTCAATATTTTTACTGCGTACATTTTTGTTTACGGCAAGTGACGGATGGGTTTACAGCATTGATGCCCAAGCTCAGGCTTAATCGTGTAGATTTTCTTGGTAGCGGTGGGTGGTGGTGCAGCTGTTGGGAAGTCCAGGGAGATAGTCAAAACTTTTCTACCGACTCCTCAAATTTTTCCATATAAATTTACTCACTTTGCCCAATTCGCCTTAAAATTTTTGTAGTTTTGCTAAGATTGGTAAAATTTCTCGCGCGCGGAGAAGGATGGTATCAGCAGACGTGCGCGACTTTAATAGGGAGTAAATATAGTGGGGGTCGGCCCTCAAGGGCGGAAGCTCTTACCCCCGCCTTCATGTGGGTACTTATGACTTTATAAAATTATTTACCTCGTTATGCAGGATTCACATCACGTTACCGCCATCCAGAACTTTTCTGGCACTGTATCTAACACCATAGTACAAACAAAAAGTGTCAGTCGCACCGACCCTATATTGTTTGAAAGAATTAATCATGTCAATTTGCCTTACACAAGAGTGTACTTGCTGCGGTAGCTTCTTGCTTAGACGGTGTCACGGACAACGTTAAGCTATCTTTTACAGGTATGCGAGACAGCATTACAAACATAGTATTCAAGAAACGATCATTTCAACTGAACAAATTGATTTCGAGGTTCCAAGAATTTTACTTTCGGCCTTGGTTTGTATACTCATCAATATTGCTAAATATATCTCATGCACCTTCCCATACCCTCAAGCAGTTTATGCTGAGCAGGTTTCAATCGCGCCGAAATATTACAATTTTTGCTGATGTCTGACAAATCGTCTGTTTCCCGTGTAAGCTGTCAGGTACATACTGTGGGCCAAATTTAAATAATTAGGTGCGGTTTCGGCCACACCCTGTTCGTGGAATTTTTGGTTACATTACCCCAGTTCGAAAAACTTCATGCTTCGATGATACCTTCATACATTTAGCAGCAATCGACTCAGCTACTCGAAGATGTTCAAAAAAAGACGACTAAAACCAGTTTAAGATATAGAATTTTTTCATTTTTGGTAGTCCTGTATCGAAATTTTCGAAATAATTTCTCAATAAATGAATATAATTTTAGGCTGTAACCGAATAGCACATACGAGCAGAGCTAAACCGTGTCAAAATCACCTGATACGGTCATGTGAAGCGAATATTTCAACTTAAACCATAGCCTATACCTAGGAATAATACATTAACCTGAAACGCATTGAGTCTATTTTGGTATACGCATCAGCTGGTCAATGCGGTTTGCATGGTACCTGAAATTACACATTTATTGATGAATGTCTTTTTCGAAAAGTTTTGATGCCAGTTATTGACCAAATGATAGAAAAAAATGATGCCCAAAATATATGTTTGATTGATGTAGGTTTGACTGACGCCTGGTGGCGCTCAGTCGGATAGTACCATAATTACTGCTGAACCTTCTAAATTAACGAATTTGGGAACCAAAAATTGCAGTGCTCAGTACCGTGTACGTGACACTGTCAGAGGAACTGAGGTGCTAGATGCCGAGGACTTTGTAACGGGAATTTTGCATTAAAAACGTTGGCCTCATTATTTTAAGTCTGAAATAGTTATATTTTTAACACTCTATCATATTACAGGAGACTACAACTGCTTGTTTTTGGTGCGGAATGCAGTCACATTTTAGAATATTTTAATTTAGTTGTACCTATGGCTGAAATGACTCCAATGAGTGCTCGGAGTTGACGAATGCGATTACTGAAATGATATTTAGGCTGTGTGGGTCCATATGTAATTTGTTAGGAATCAACAACGTCATGAACTGGCACTATGTAGCCACATGCTGCTTTAAAGTTTTGGTTGTTAAATTTCAAATGTTCATGTGTTTACGTTTGTTGGAAAGAGAAATAAATATTTCAATTGTATTAATATGCTATTCGAAATGTGCTGCTGGTGTATATATGACCTTTTCAGAACATTCATGGATGTTGAGCAAAATGAGTTTAGGAATGTAAAATTGTCAACTTAACCGATACATGCCGAACGAGGGGTTCCGGGTTCGGCTACCGCCGTAGCCTTGAACCAACCTCCCTCCCGCTGAGGCATTGGTGTATCCCTCTGAGAGTACCATCCTACCCCTGGTACGCCGCGTTAATTTTCCGTGTAATAACGTGTACCCAATCATGGCACAATTAAGTATATGCAAGCAAAATTTTTAACACATGTTTTTACTATTATTCAAATTTCGAAAGCTCTCATACAATATTTCAGTCACGGTACGCGATGTGCTGGTGAGATTTCAGCCAAGCGAGATAATGGTGTTTGTGGTGTTGGTGTTGCGTACGATTCAAAAGTTGCCGGTAAGTGACAAAGTAAATGTGACACACAATCATCCAGTCACAATAATCAGGCATCTTTGTCCGTGTCTTGTTCTAAATTTGACATGAACCACATACCAGTGGATACTTTTATACGATGGCTTGTCAATAAGTATGCGTCATTGTTGCAGTTTTATGAACGTAACCATGTAAACCGTTATAATTATTTGGACAATCAGTTTGTGGAAAATTTAACCAGATCCAGATTGTTTCATTTGTATCATGTAGCATACATATGGCATATCGGAAGGATCGTGTCGGTTTTAAATGCCTCATGTCTTTATCTATGCAGCAAGTAGCCTTGTAGTTATTTATTTGTGTGACCTTAGCTGTCTGGCTCTAAGGCTCATATGTACTGCCTGACGATTGGTAACGATTAAGTTGTCGGTATGAAAAATCAATTAATTGAATTTAACAAAGAATAACACAGTGATTTAAGTAGAGCGAATTTAACTCATATATTGTGTGTACCATTATTAACTGGGCACATTCGCTTTGCTGTAACATATAAAGTTTATAAAAAATATTCAGGGATGTATTGTGTGTTCAGAAACTTCTTGTCGACATTAACGAGATTTAGTAATTTTACCTAGCATCTATTCAGAACGATTTCACAACTGCAGTAATAGTTTCTTTTTAGACAAACATATATCTATTTAACTAGCGCTTAGCCCACGTCGCTCATGCATACCAAACCCAATGTTATTGAAAAAATAGGTGTGTTCCTCAAAATTACTTTCTCCAATGATGAGTAATGATAAACAAATTAATATGTTTTTATAGCTTTTTGTAGTAGTTTACTATTCAGAAATATACTTTAGGAATTCGCATGCTCGACCAGCCGTATATGACTGATCTTATTGAAGCAAATTCAATGGGACATGAACCCAACATGATTGACATTTATTCTGCGAGCTGGGGGCCTACCGATGATGGTAAAACTGTAGATGGCCCACGAAACGCAACGATGCGTGCCATTGTCAAAGGCGTAAATGAAGTAAGTACGTACACACCAGAGCACACGTTGGTATATAGTTTTCACAGTATTTACATACCTACATTTCACTAGATTTTTCAGCGCACTCAGAGATCAAATGCACACTATACCCTTCTCAATGTACTAAGCTGAAGCCTCAACCTAAGCGAAAGCTATGTTCTATATATGAGGCTTATACTATGCCTAAGTCTAAGTTGGGTGTGGGAGAGGGGGTGCTGCATCCCCCGAACCCCGCACTCAACTTTTGATTTTTCTAATTTACAGGTAAGATGGGCCCAGTGGATATACTAAGCTTGAGCTTGAGCCTTAACCTAAGTTGAGGTTCTTATATATATATAACGCTCGTACTATCTCTAAGCCTAGTGAGAGAATGCCGTCCCCGACTTAACCCATTATTTTTTAATTTAGCGGTAAGATTCAAGCATCGTAAATGGTAGGGTATGTATGTCTATACAAGTAAATTTTTGTGTGAGGCTAATTAACTAGCAGACCATAGAGGAAAATATAATAAAGAGAGAACAAAAATTGCGTAGTAGGACGTCCATTACATGACCCAATTTGCAAATTCAGAATTAGCAAAACATTTCACAAGTGATCAAGCTATTTCCTTTTTCTATATATTGTCATAAAACACTTTGTTATTAAATATGATGATATAAACTGCGTAAAAAGTCAGAAATTATTAAATATATTAGAGTTGACTTGGAACACCGGTAGTTTGTGCAAGAAATTATACTTTATTTAAAGAGTAACGACTGAATGTTTGCAGTATAAACCATGGGTGTTCAAGGTCCGGTAGATTAGGAATATAGATGGTCTCGGCGAAGAGGTGCGCGGCGGAGGTATGACACAGCCTTGTAGAGTAGAACACCGGAATTCTTAAATCCCCAAATTTTGCCTTTTTTCCAGTTTCTGCTAAAATGTTCTCAAATGATCTCCACTTTGTGCCAATTTTTTTCAACTTTTGGCAATTTTCACATTTTCAATTTTCGTTTTCGGTGCGAGGGTGAGGGGAGTGCGGCAGTACGATTCGGGACGCGAGGCCTCGGGGCGATGGGATATGGCTTGGTGCTCGACCGTTAGGGCAATCGTTATACTACTCTCACGGATGCCAACGGAAACGTATATTCAACAGAAGCAAGTTTTCTTTAACTAGTAAAAGTAAATATTGTGCCCATGAGTGCATATTTATAAAGGATATACCGTGAGAAAACTATAAATGTTTGAAGGAAATAATCATATCACGCAAAAAAATAAAGCTAAACAAAATGCCACCCACAGCTTTATTTGCCTGGTATCTATTATTTTTACATTCGGTATTGAAGTCTTTAAGTCGGTCATTACACGTGACTCCGTCATTTCTGTTGCTCCAGGATTTGCATTTCTGCTTGGATAAATTTTTAGCTCGGTGAGAGACCGATATTTCTTTTTCGTAAGCATGCTGCTTTCCAAAACATGAAAATGCGTTGAAATGGTGAGTCACGTCAGTTGCGGACTTCCGCATTTTGTTGTGGTTCCCGCCAATACAAATGACACACACAATTTTGAAATTAGGCCTCCAGATTTAAAATTTTGCAGTGCCACTGGTTAAATGATCATAGTTTTCTCATACAGGGCCGTCGTGGATTAGGTTCGATTTTTGTATGGGCATCGGGTGATGGCGGTGACGACGATGATTGCAACTGTGACGGCTACGCAGCGTCGATGTGGACAATTTCGATCAATAGCGCGATTAACGACGGCGAAAATGCGAACTACGACGAGTCATGCAGTTCGACGCTAGCGTCGACCTTCAGCAACGGTGGAAAGAATCCACAGACTGGTGTGGTTAGTCTACAATGACCGACTGTTGCTTGTATAAATACTATAGTAGTTCGTTCTCTGGCTTTTACTTTCTGGACGGGTTTCTGACAGAAATTAACATTACAACTTAGCACCATAAAATATAGCTGATAAAGCCATCATTTGGCTATTGAGCATTAAAGTATTTTGTTATAGCAATTTTTTAGCTTAATTGAAAATAGCTTACGTATCAAACGGTAAATCCTTTGAAAG
Organism: Trileptium ribeirensis; assembly: GCA_030248225.1. Classification (NCBI taxonomy): domain Eukaryota; kingdom Metazoa; phylum Nematoda; class Enoplea; order Enoplida; family Thoracostomopsidae; genus Trileptium; species Trileptium ribeirensis. Next base: position 10,470 of record JASANE010013221.1, read on the forward strand.
CAAAACCACATCGAGAATTAAACTGCGGTTTGGCATATATCTTAGTTAGTGAATTATATCGTATATCTATTAAGGTTACAATGGGTGCTCATGCAAAATGTTATTACTGCTGAAACACGGTCTTGGAATACTTTGGGTCATAAAGAGTTTCTAGCACACCTGTCTGAGGCTGACTGTGCCTTAAAATGGTATCGATTTTGTATTTACAAAATGTCATGTCATCCACATCAGCCTAGCTTTCATATAACATAAGATTTTATTGTAGTTAGTTTCCAATGTATTGTTGAATATTGGCAAACATAATTTCGTGATTGATAACCCGGGTTACGGCAACCACAATATATTCAGCTTTAACTAGAGTTCAGCGAATTAGAATCCTTTGTTGTACAGCAATTTTCACTCAAGTGGTCAGATTTTAACACAATTCCGTATAGCTGCATTAGAAATGAGAGGTAACTTTAAACTGAACAGTCAAAACAGCTTCAGAAAGATGAAAGCAAACGCAATGACAACTAGTTTGGCTGTAAAATGGTCAGGATCGGTTGCCGTTTCATAAAAGCATGTAGTTTTTCCTATGGGAAAACTGACACGGCAGTTAGTTTCAACAACAAGAGCAAAGTATTTTACTAAAAAACTATATGTAGTGTGCATTTATGTACATTAAAACATAACAAAGAAACGCGGAATTAAATACAACAAACAAAAAATCAAACAAAATGTGAATGAATACCGCTACTTACATTGGATTCATAGTTGCATATCGAATTTCATGTAAACTGAGAAATCTATCAGTTTTGGGATATTCCGAAACACCTTCTGTGTTCGTAGATTGAAATAGAGCTGGGTTATCAACAGATTCTGAAAAGGAATTCTACGAGTCAATTACGCGGTTTGAGAAAAAATGCTTGGATATGTTTGTTCTCCACTTTGGCGTTTGAAATGTGGCGTCTCAAATTAAAATGTGAATACCGAAAATCATCCATGTTTAGATTTTTATCATTATGCACACATTTGAAAACCATTCGAAAATCGAAATGTAGATGTCACTCCTCTAGCGACATCAACTGTAATTGGACATCCGAGATACACATGATCTTATCTCAATGCATGCTTTGATATATAGTCTTTGAATGAAACTCCTTTGCACGCACTGTATAGCATCGATATCACTTAAGTAGCACGGTGACCAAACATGGGTGGAATTATCAAGTAGTGCTCTTATGTAAGTTGTGTAAGGGCACACAAGGATTGTTGAGTTGTGTGATAACAGCATCGAAATAGTATATTTATCATCCGATATGCTTTTTTTGCAAATTACACATACAGTGTGTTGAAGTTTTAAGGTCTTTTGTTGTAATGACATCAACGTCTTTGTAATAACTAAGAGTTGGGAGAAATTCATAGTTAAGTACATACCACGTGTTGTGGTTGTTTCTTCATTGGTGCAGAATGCAGTACTTTGATGTTGAAACATTTAACAACCATATATCAAAATTGGACTGAGCTAAAAGATTGTTGAATATTTTAGTGGAGTTCTTCTGCGCTTGAATTTGGAGCGCAGCTGTATAATTTCACATCGTCAGCAAATATTTTACAGCTTGCATTTATATTACATGTAACATCGAGTATACATAAACAGTAGTATTGGACCAAGCAGACTCTTCTGTGGCACATCTAATTTCTGGCGGAACGTGTCGGAAAACTGGTAGCCAGGCTTTATGCAAAAACAACGCATTTTCAAAAATGCAGCTAACCTGTTTCTAAACATTCTGTTATAACGAATTTCGTATTAATTTTATATAATATATAGTTTTCATGTTATACAGATCAAAATCTTTAGCAAAATTAATATAACCAGCATCAACTTGGTGTCCTCCACAGCCAGCTGCTCTGGTCCAGTCGTTTAGGCTTTCTTGCAGATGGGTAGTTATTAACTTCAGAGAAAAGAAGCCGTATTAGTGTTCAGTTTATAATTTATTGGATCTCAAGTTTTGCATTAGTGATTCGTTGATTGTTCCTCCGTGAGCCTGAAAATATTCTATGTTCATGAAATAGGTCTGTAATTTAGTAGATCTGAAGCGTACCATTATTGAGTACACAGTATGACATTATCAGATAGCTCCGTTTCAGAAAAGCCTAGGTTGCCTTTGATTTTGTAGCATTTCCTGTTGCTCACACAGCGCTTCTCTCGTCTTCATTATTGAAAAATATACTTCAACATATAAAGTAAAAACTCCATTTTAACACTTTTCATTTTGTCGGCACGGCAAACTGGCGTCATGACCACTATATTCATAGTGAGTTAGTGATAAGTTTACACTCACATTTATCATCACATTTATATCGAATCTGGCACATTTATATTGAGCTCCGGCTTCGATTGCCGATATATATGTGTCCTAAAGCAACCAAAATATGCATAAAAGTTTATTTACTTTCATAATAAGTTGTTTTGTTTGCTAGGAGCCAATGTCCTCAGGGAATGATGCATCCGTACTGCTGGCTGTGTCTTATGCGGAAAAAATAGTGACTCGCTCTTGGCAAATCAAGTCGGGTGTTGTTGAATATCTGAAAAGAGAGTAATATAATAGAGCAATAAATATAAAAGACGTGTTTGGCCCAAAACATAAGGTAAACGCCATTTAATAAAGCCATTTTAAGAAATGCTATTTTCCTTTTATTGAATAAGATGTTACGAATAATTTTAGGCTACGACAGATTTGTACGGAAAGTGTACTACCAGTCATAGTGGTACATCCGCTGCAGCACCAGAAGCAGCAGGTGTATTCGCATTGGCTCTTGAAGCAAAGTAAGTGTTTTTAAATAATGAAAAATAAAAAAGCTCTTTAGATATGACGCAATTAGTATGTTAGTGTTATGAAACTGCGTGGTGATTTCGACTAAACATCAAAATACTGTATTTTTAGATAAAGTGTACATTTCCTTGTAACTTTAAATAAATGATTTAGTAATGCTGTAAACAAAGGATTATGTTTAATATTGAGTTGTTATTACGATATTTATAATCAACAATAGTTATCTACATATATACTGGATGATGACATATATCGATGGCCACTGGAACCAGTAGGTTTTAGAACAAACTGAACTGTCACGTGGACATAGACAACTGTGCTAAATCGACGCTTTTAAGTATTTTCTCAGTATACTGGAAGCAAATGTTTTATTTTGCATTTATTATTATACATGCCCAAGGTTTGGGGTTCCAGGTAAGGTAGCTGGGTGGACGGCGGAGGACGGAGTATTTGCTATTGGTGCCGGAGGAGTGGGTGGGTGATGTGATGCCTTTAACACCTGGGGTGGGCGAGGTTGGTGCCGACGGGGCTCCGATGCTTCAGGGGTAACCCCCTATATGAACATCAATGATTTATTCTATAGCTCGTTGCTTCAAATATTTTATAGTCCAATGCTGACCTGGAGAGATTTGCAACATTTGACGATTTTAACATCATCGAGGAATTCGCTTTATGACGGAAGGTGCAGGGACATGCCGGATTTAGGATTGGACGACAACAGTCCGAAACGTTCAGGACCGCAGGTAAACAAATAACGAAATTATTGAAGTAGCGAATGCATTTCAAAGTTTTCGAACTGCCACAAAATCATGGAAATCCGGTAATAAATACAAATTGCTTAAAGTCTTCCATTTTCGAATTTTTTGACAGCGATCCGGTTGCAGTTAAGATCTGTTAAATTAAAAATAACGTTATGATAAGGTTATCAAGCATCAAGTATCTCATGTTTATCACATTTAGTATCGTATACATTCAATTAATACTACGGCTCTTAAATTTTAAATCGCAGAAAACTTAATTCCAAAAGAGCGAAAAGAACATAAACTTCTGAATATAGGTTACCGTGTATCTTAGGTGGTCCTAGGGGATGTTTTTGTCACACCATATATTACACAGAAACTACGACAATCTTCACCCAAAATTCTCCAATGAGATATCCAATGCTGCTCTATTAACTTATTCCTAAGGCCTTAATGTGTCACCACTTATAATTCAGACAAATTAGTTTATTTTTGTCAGTACAATACAATGCAAATAATAGACATATAAGACACATAATGAACCTTATTCACCTTGATTGCGCAGCTTTTGAGGCTGACTGAAGCCCTGATCTAACAGCCCAACCACTTAAATAACTTTTCTAAACCCAATTTCTTGGAACTCAAAAGAATAGTTCTGAAATCTCCCTAACCCGTTAATTTTTAATATAATTGCCGCTAACTGAGTTACGAATTCTTAGAACTATAAAATTAGTTCTCTAACGGTAATTTTAATTTTTGCGTTGGAGAAACCCTTTTTATAAAATTCGCTGAATCTCTAACTCACAACAAATTTCGGAAAATCCAGCAGAAATACACTTACATATCCGCTAATGTAAGTGTAATGGATAAGGCACCCAAGGCTTACGCTCAAATCCGATAGGTAACTAAACTATGCCCTGGCACAGAAATTGTAGAATTTTAAGTTGTTTTAAAACTCTCTTAAAATAATTTCTAAAAATTAAATAAATTCTTATTACCAGAAATGGCCCAGGGATGAGGTCCGTAACTTCTTAACGGGTAGGCCAATTGTGGCCAAATTTGGTATGCATAATGTGCAACGTGCCCTAGGGGATTTGGCGTTAAAATCCGCATATGCACTAATACGTGCCTAAACTTAAGATGACCCCGCCAACCATCATATTCTGTCATTACCGATATTGAATCGCAAACACTTGTTACGGAAAACAGGCTTAATTTCAGTCGGTTTTTCGCTAATCGAAAATTGGAAAAATCAAATTCAAGTGCCAAAAATTAGATCTTGTGTTCGAACAAAATTATGGCGATTTAAGTTTGCAGAAATTCTGTTCCCTAATATATTACCATTTAAATTTGGATTATACAGTGTTAGCGAACAAATTTAATGCAAAAGTGACGTCACAATTAAATCGACCAATTTTCTTTCTTAAACATTTGGGTAATTTTACTTCAATTTTCGCGAACACAAAATGGTTAGATTTCAATCGCGAGCGCTGTGTCGCGAGCAGTTTTACGTCGAATTTCAATTGACCATAAAGCGTTCCGCAATAAATTTTATCCAAAAATACAAAATGGGATGGTTGCCGGGGTCATTTTAAGTTTACTCACGCATAACCATCCCCCTGTCCAGATATCCATGTCTAGCCGGGTTTCTATGACACTTACAAATCTCACACTAATATACAGGAAATCTCTAAGATTTCAACAACAATATATTTTAAAGTGATTTTATACACACATAAGCTGCACGCCACACTTGCAAAACAGCCAATAGTTACTCTACAGTAGATATTATGTTCACACAACAATAAACAACAACATACATACAGGTTGCCTATGATACAGACAGTCAATAACATACACATTAGACCAGTAAACAATTGTAGCTGAAGCAAACAGTTACATTTTCCCACCATAAAATGGTTCCCACAGTAGTTCAAGGCGTATAGCGGTTATAGGCAGAAAATAAGGCAATATCAAATCAAGCAAAACAACTTCTTACATGTGAAGTGAAGTTAAGGGCTTCGGCCCGTCGTGTTTGGGGTTCACGACATAATACGTCTCTCCTCTTCACACGAGGGAATTTGTTTTCCAAGGCAATACCTCGCTACAACCGGAAGGCAAATAGCTTTTATACAAATAACAGCACTAATACGGCTACTTGGGCTTAAATATGTCTAACTTTTGTTCTATGGGTGCGAAATTATACTTATCAAATAGAGCTGATTTATTTTAATCATTGTTTTTTAAAATTATATCTCAAAGGATTAGTTTGTAATTAACTTTTGACAGTTCACGGAAGTTTTTCGCATGCAGTCGTGTTTCGTGGCATGAAAATTTCAGGCTTAGTTTGATATTTTTAGTTCGACGAATTCAATATTAATAAAGACAAAAATTTCATATCACCAAAAGTCACCGTATACATAAATACTAGAGTGCACAACGGAAGAGTATGACGCTGCCCACCTCTTTAATCTTAATTACTATTGGATGACACATACGTTTCCTGCCTTATTTCTAATTTTTAGGGGGTCATCACGCACAAACACTCCTAGCTTTGTGGAGGGTTGTACATACTCCCCTCACTTTCTAGATTTGAGATTCTAGATTTGAGATCGGTTGGACAATTGTCATCACTTCAACTACACATCCTCAAAACTAGGGGTCTGGTATCCCCAAACTGCGTGTTTTCATAGCTATCCGACCCAATAAACATGGTGATATGTGCACAATAAGTCATATAAATGATGGTGGTGAATCCACGGCTGTGTCTTTAGTCACAGGTTAATGACATTAGAGTACTGAAAAGTGCCATACTCTGCAATTATGCGCAGTTGATACCGTTTGTGCCATGTTTTTTGTGATGCATAACGTATTAAGAGGCTAAAATTTTGCCAGAACTTTAATGTTGTAAAATACCTCGTGACGTGTTAAAAGCGCTGCATAGTCACGCACATATAGTACTATGTTAAATTGTGGTGAATACGTAGCTGAGCATACCACAGCACAAGTGCAACGCGGCATACTTCACTCAACTAAATACAGTTACAAATTTAAAATAAACCAACGGAATTGTTCTTTCCAATGAACTCTTTGCTCTTTCTTGAAATACGTTATGGATTTTTACAAGAAGTATGTTTTGTCTGACCGTCTACGGTCTTGCCTGGCGGTCTTAAAAGGAATGTAGCTGCTCAATATACCACGTTTTCGAAAGAACTAACCAATCTTGTTACTTTTATAAACTCCGCCCTCCACATTTGTTTAGATGTGTGGACGATTCGAGTGGCAAATGAACGGTGTTGGACTGGAGTACAATCATCTGTTCGGATTCGGTGTGTTGGACGCGGCAGAAATGGTTCTTTTGGCAAAGGCATGGAAAACTGTACCAGCACGGTATCACTGTGAAGCTGGCAGCATTTTTGAGCCACGGTAAAAATTCAGTTTAACCAATTCGTGCTCGAAATAATTTGTGTATCGTGCAATGTGTGACAATCTCAAGCCGGCTCCGGCGATCGAATCCGGGACGTGCGGGTGAAAGTTGGTTACGCAAACCAAGAAGCTATCTGGAAGCTGTTGTTCGCTTCTTAAAACTAGGTTCATACGCCAAGCTTTTTGCTCAAAACTAGAGCGCCGTAATTTAATCTGAACGTGTGAATACCGCTCAAATTTTTGCAGCGTATTACTTCAGCAAATCCAAACTAAGAATAGAGCATGAAAAATTTCGATCTCAAAATATCGACTCAAATTTGGAAGTATGTTGATTTGCCATTTTTCCGTTACAAATTACAGCCTAATTTTGACCAAATTTCGACATGAGAATTAGAGCAAAAAGTGTGACGTATGAAAGCGCTTTAAGAAACCTCATCACGCGAGCGAATGACAACGCACATGTAAACATACAGCATACCACAAACTCAGAAAAGACGACTCACATTGTGCGTTAGGACCATTTGGACCTAGCGGCGTGAAAGAATTAGTTATGCGATAAACTAGTTTTTAATTTAATACTATTTTTATTGCAATATATTGTTTTTCAAAACAATAATTTGATAGAAATTTTTAGACAGTTTATTTTCAAAATAATTTAGACAAAATTGCTTCGATTCAAATAAATATTTCGAATTTTTTATCCTGTTTCAGGAGAATTCCGACAGAAGGCCAAACGGTGATGGAACTAGAGATCGACGGCTGTGCTGGAGAAGAGAACGAAGTCAATTATTTGGAGCACGTACAAGCGGTGATTAGTTTGAATGCCACACGTCGTGGAGATGTTACGCTCTATCTGATTTCACCCGTTGGGACTCGGTAAGGCTGGCAAAACTCGGTTGATAACAATATGTTTGATATTCGCACGCGATGGCAGGATATGCCACATCAGTTTTCGGAAAATGCCGCATCAGGCTTGAATGACATGAATGGCTAAACATATATTTCAAATTGTCATCATTGGGAATAGTATCCTATATAATGCCTAACATTAATTTGGCAAAAATATATTCGATTCCGATTCCTGTAAAATCAGCGCAATTTGTAAAATACTACTTTCACGTATATAACCCTGCATATGTGCATGTACTTTTATTTGTTTTAAATTCAACATAATAAACCTTATCAACATAACTATGCTTGATCCCATAGCTATCATAATAGCTATGCTCTGACAAGAGGAAAAGAAACTGAATCGTTCAAAAAGGATTTGATTAAACTGTAGTATCAGCTGCTGATAACTAATATACTTAATTTTGTTAAATGCAAAGTGATAATATATTCTCGTCCTATATATATATGACTATGACCTAATGCCATTGGGAAAAACCAACCTTAAAAAAATTTAGCCACGGGTTCTGGGGCCTACAACCACACAACAAAACGTTATGGATAATCTAAGGCTTAGATAAGGAACTAAGCTTGTCTAATGCGTAGCGTATCGCCAACAGCGTAACATGCTTTCTGCTTGCGCCCATTTGTGTTACTTAAGCGGAATATACAAAACCAAACCATATATGCTCATAAGAGGAGTTACCTCCCTGAGGCTCCATCCGCCATAACCCGAAACCCAGCTACCCTTTGACAGGACACCCGCCCCCGCCACACCGGAAACGCCGGCGGCGTTGAACCCATAGGTGCTGCCGCACATTCCCCTCCCCTCGCACGGAACCGAACGACCCCGTCTAGGACTTCGGACCTCAGTCTATATATGTACAATAGTTTCTACAAGGTAAAATAGGCAAACTATGTGAACAAAAAAACTTGCGAGACTATTCCCTGCCACCATTTCTAGATTTTCCCACTATTGTAAGCTTATTTTCATGGGTATTATATATTTGATCTTTAAAAGTTTATAAAACATTAAAGGTCAACGTTTTGTGCACTTTAAGTGAGTCACATTCCGTTTTTACAAACAAGATTTTTGTATCAATAGTCTAGTAAAGTAATAAGTAAAGCCACAGTAAACTTCGTTTTTCAGTTCTATGATCCTAAGTGAACGTCCGAAAGATAGTGATTCAAAGGACGGGTTTACAAATTGGCCATTTATGACCTCGCACACATGGGGAGAGAATCCACGTGGCAAGTGGCGATTAGTTGCTCGATTTCACGTAAGCTGTTTCATTGATACTATTCGTATTTAGCTTTGTAAAATGTAACGTAAAATCGTACACACGGATTAATTTTTTTGCAGTGAAACAATACGTATCTTAATGCATCACTGCAGAGAGTGTATATAAGCTTTCGTGAGGGAACATACACATAACTAAAACAAATAAGCTGTGGAACGTTTAATGTAATGTATGGTTGAATCAACCAACATGCACTTTAAAAATATTTCCGATAAACACAGTACAGTCTTTATTCCCATGTTTACACTCAAAGTTGTGCGCGTGCACAAATTTCTGAGCACTCGGCTGGCTGAACATGTTAAAGACATATTCACTGCGACTGGGCCCGTACTGTTGATATCAGAAAATGTGTTCACACTGGCGGAGCTCGCAAATAGTAAATGCATATTGATCACTTTGGAAGTTCATCATTATACATTAAAAAAATTCTTGCAGACGACTCTAGTTATCAAACTATATACATGAGTGAAAATATTATCTACTTTTGTAACCCAGCGCCATATCGCTTAGCCGCCTTCCAATACGGAAGCATGCCAGCATTTTGGACCGTAGCGGACATTGCTAAAGTGGTAAAACACCCTTGGAATAATCCGTATATAAACCATGAAGTTTTACCGACGGATACCGCTAGCATTGTCTGTTAGACAGCGTCCACTGAAGGAATCATAAAGTATTTCAAATAAATTACAAAAAATGATGAACACATTCATTTAAATGGCAGCGCCCGCTGATACGTTATTAGGAGAAACAGAGCGCCAACTAGAAGAAACTACGCAGTCATTTTGATGATAGTGCTCATGCGTAAATGTGAATGCGGTGGGTAGCCGTTATTCGCGCAGAACTGTGTGTTCACTTTGCATTGCAGTCCAGCGCGCCCATTTGCGTTTTAAGCAATGTAGCTAATGATGTATATCTATAATGACGAAAGCAATAATTGACATATAAAGCTTCCCTTAAATCCACTGTTATATCGCTCCTGTTTTATGTGTTATTTAGGGTACTAAGTCGCAAACTGGCTGCATTAATGGATGGACCTTAATGGTCCACGGTTGCCGCGATCCGCCGTATGATGGTATACAACTACTGCACTGTATTTATTGTATTTTATGTGTTATTCAGGGTACTAAGCCACAAACTGGCTAGATAAATCGATGGACCTTAATGGTTCGTGGTAGCCGCGTTCCGCCGTATGATGGTATACAACTACACTGCTGCGCTGTATTTATTGTATTTTATATGTTATTTAGGGTACTATGCCGCAAACTGGCTAGAATAATCGATGGACCTTAATGGTTCGTGGTAGCCGCGTTCCGCCGTATGATGGTATACAACTACACTACTGCGCTGTATTTATTGTATTTTATATGTTATTTAGGGTACTAAGCCGCAAACTGGCTAGATTAATCGATGGACCTTAATGGTTCGTGGTAGCCGCGTTCCGCCGTAAGCTGGTATACAACTACACTACTGCGCTGTATTTATTGAATTTTATGTGTTATTTAGGGTAATAAGCCGCAAACTGGCTGAATTAATCAATGGACATTAATGGTCTATGGTAGCCGCGATCCGCCGTATGCTGGTATGCAACCACTGCACTGTATATATTGTATTTTATGTGTTATTTAGGGTACTAAGCCGCAAACTGGCTAGATTAATCGATGGACCGTAATGGTTCACGGTAGCCGTGATACGCCGTATGCTGCTATACAATCAGTGCACTGTATATATTGTATTTTATGTGTTATTTAGGGTACTAAGCCGCAAACTGGCTGGATTAATCGATGGACCTTAATGGTTCATGGTAGCCGCGATCCGCCGTATGCTGGTATACAACCACTTGAAGGTCATGTAAACTCCCGACTTGAGGTAGTTCAACGAGCTCATAAACGAATGGTTGAGAAACGAGAAACGTAGAAAATTTGAGACAACCTAAGAATAGTTGTTTATATCTTTACTGTAAACTCATTTCATGTACAAAACATATTTGGTACACTTAGTAGCTAATGAACATATTAGTGGGAAATGTTTTAATAAGACTAAGTGTCTTAGGCTTATGGGTTGATGTGTATACTGAATAAAGTTCATTCTGTTACATATGTTACACTTGTTTATAATGCCGATACGAATTTAGTTAAAGCTATTGATGTTCTAGTTTTTAGCAACGCAGTTGACTCCTATTTATATACCTGTATATGAAGATTTAGATTTTGGGCATTGTACGAGTTTAATAAATAAAATATAATTTTAAACAATATTGAGCCGCAGCATTGTGAAATAATGCAACAAACTAAGATGTATAAAGAAGAATTCTCTTTCTCGACAGTATGTCTTTGTAAACAGCAGTTTAGAATTTACTGACCTTGCTGGAAAGTAGATCAAAATATAAAGTGCAGATGCTTTCAGGTGTGTTCACCCTTTCAAACTTTTTTGTTTAAATTTGGCGATAAATATTTGACTGAAATCCATAACTGAAAAATATGACAAATCATCATGCTTTAAAATTTGAGCTCAATTTTTAGTTCCAATTTTTTAATTATTTCAATTCTTCCTCATGCGCTGAAGCAATACGCTGGAAAAGTTGAATACTTTTCACACGTTAATATAAGCAAAATTGGAAAATGACTTCAAATTTTGATCAAAATTCGATCTCAAATTTTGAGCAAAAATTTTGAACGTATGAGCAAACCTTCGAGATCTCTTCAAATCACCTGGACTGAAAATCGTTTCGATATCTAAATGAAAGTATCAGTTCCCAAATCTTAATCTTTCAACCTGTTGTTTCAGATGTTAGAACCTGTGATGAAATCAAATATAACAAAAATTTAAAACATACATTTAGTCCAAAAATGACTGTTACAAAGTGATATGTGTTCTTTCGTCATCCATTCAAAATTTCTATTTCGTATTATTAGTGTATTCTCCAGTGTATTAACTCTAGGCAACTTTTACTTTGCTGGACAAAATGTGAAGGTTATATTGCTAAAAAATTTTATAAAGAGTATTGCGAAAATATTCAATAATAATACACAAAATCAGACAAAACCACAAAGGCCCTCAGTACAAACCCAAACTTTTCATAATAATCATTCAGCTTATGCTTAGTGCTCTAGAATTAGATAGAAAACTATAGTTGTCCTAAGATATTGAAATTATTACCAAACAGGCGAGCAAGGTGTGGGCAAATAGCGTTTTAATATCGATTTCATTTAATAGAATTTGGCAGCAGATATTTATATATTATATACGGTGTGAGTGTAATAACCGGTGACGCAGCTGCATGGCGCAACTTCCTAACACCATGCCCATACGACCCCGGCTATCGTAACCTCAAGGGT
>JASANE010013222.1:0-13051 GCA_030248225.1 Trileptium ribeirensis
TCCGCCCTTGAGGTTATGATAGCCGGGGTCGTATGGGCATGGTGTTAGGAAGTTGCGCCATGCAGCTGCGTCACCGTTATTACAAACAAATGCTCGTGCGAACATGTTTGTTATATGACTAACTCAACTAACACTACTGGACACAAACTGAGCTGTCCACGTTGATGGACAGTGGGCGTTAAAGTGTGAATATCTATAAAAAGATAAAGTCTAGGGCACCTATAACGGTATTCTTTTCACTTATTGTGTCACTGTAGAGGCTTTCTCTATATCAGTGACAATGGTTCTTGTTGAATTACTATATGAAAGTGCATAATGATGGTTGTGGTACCTACTTTCGCTCTGTACATAAAACTACAAATCACGAATGAATTATATTTTGTAATATATATTAAACGTATATAACGGCAAACAAAATCAACAAACAAATCCATTGTATATATTAAAGTAAGCAGCACTTAATGGCACGTTTACAGATTATGCGCTTTAGTGATATTGCATTTTCCAATGGCATTTGAGCATTGTGTTTTGGATTTTCTGATAGAATTCGTCTGCCGGTCTTGGACAATTTTCTGTTGTTGACAGTCGCAAAAGCACTTGATCAGCAGTTATGTGACACCGCTGGGCCTTTATGCGGTCTATACGTTTACCGCTGTATGGCATGTGAATTAAATCATATTGAATCTTTTAGCGATGTATTATATATATATAATCGCTTGTAGCCAATATGATAAGATTTTGTACAAGATTGTCATATTTAAACATATGACATATATATATGTTTATTGATGTGGTACATGTCATTGCTTAATGATAGACCTCAAAGCCGGCCATCGCTCAGCGCTAAATCTAGTACAATCTGCATAGGCATATTGTTGGACACTTAAACCGTTTCATTGTACGGCATGCAAAAGTTCCATGTGCAAATGAATTTTTGAAGAAATATTTACGAATATATATTAAATTCGTATCGTAAGAAGTATCTTGGAAATCCGCCGTCTATGGCCGTCACATAGCCGATGAGGCATCGACTGGCGGGCGACGCGACGGCCAGTTGAAAATTTTACAGGCCTATTATGTGAATTAAAGACAGACCGTAGCGCAGCACTTGTTCCTGGGAGTTTGGGATCCGGGGCCTCATGGAATATGGCATCGAAAGTCAAAGCTTTTTAGGGGTACTTTTATGGACACCTATGACATAGATAGATATTCGCTTTTTCAATAAACAGTACGAAAACACGGCACACTAAAAATCACGGCATAATAAGTTTGGCAAAATATTTATTATGTGCTGTTGATTTGTGTCAATATGATTTTTGTGAAAAATAGAAATTTGGACATAATGGTGTTATTTGACCAAGCGAGGATTAGCTTTTGTGTAAATGATATTGGAATTTCGACTAATAGGTAACCGTGAAATAGTTTTCTAAGTGACTGACATTATGTGTCAAACTTTTATCCTTTTTATATATCTTAGATATATATCCATAGGAAGTAGGGAGGTACTTTTTTCGACTAACGGTCGGACCTCCAAGTAAGCCATACTTATTCTGTCTCCTGAGAATTATATCAATTCTGAGTAAAGCTACAAAAATTTTAAGGGAAAATGTGGAGAATTATGAAGAAAAATTGACGTGAATGGAGATTTTTGTTATATCCTCATTATTGGCCCACCCCCTCCGGAACTATATCCTCCCACATCCCAGTTGACCTTGTACACGTATGATATATGTTTATATTAGTCGGGCAAACTGGAAATATATACTCGGTGAAATTGACTTATAAATAAAACGCAGCATTTGTATATGAGTATAATATATAATGTTGGAAGCTGGAAAATTTGCGTTTTCGAGTAGATACGGATTTTCCCTCATCAGACAGAAATCTATATGATACAATGTGGTATACAGGCAAAGGTGGAGTTTCCAAGATGAATGTTAGCCATCTGTTGAGTCGACACATTATATAGACTTAATAAATATAGGTATATTTTACACGTCTTGAAAGGTATTTTACCTGCTTCGATTCTTCAAAGAAGCTTAGTTGGTTGCAAGAGCCATTATAATAATTGCCTGTACTTCACAGTTTCATGTTTAAATGTGTGTTCACACGCTCAAGTTTTTTGCTCAAAATATTTATGGTTATATGTGATGAAAAAATGTGACAATGGAGATGTTTCGAGATTTTTGCTAAATTTTGAGGCAAATTTTTCAAGATATATATGTTTTCTGTGCCTAGTTGGCTAAAATACCTAATATATGTGCTCCAAAAATTTGGACGTTGTTCACACTTTCAAATTCAGTAAAATTGGAAAACGATTCTTTTAACTTTTGATTAAAACTTGACCTCAAATTTTGAGCAAAGAGTTTGAACGAGTGAACCTTCAACACACCCTAACAAATTATTACAATTTTAACAATACTAAATTAGTTTTTAAACATTTGTTTTTCTATTTTACCTCTACGCAAGTATATACATATCAAATATATATACATGTACTTGAATCTTAAAAACAAACTACGAACATTATACAGTACTGATGAGATTTGACCTTAATATATATCTTATAAAACAGCTAAAAGCAGGATTGAAACTTTTCAACACCACTATGTGGGTGGTGCCCATTTGGTATGTCTAGAACGTGCGAAAGAGCGAAATGAGACGGAACCGCCTTGCCGATAGTTGCTTTTGCTGTAGTTCTCATCATCTTTTGCGGCAGTGGAACTTCCGCCGCCAATGCTTAGACTACAACTTGCATTGCTGTACAACGAGGCAGTCATTGAAAGGGCTTCATCGGTTGACTCATTTGGACTAGAGCAATAGTTACAAGCTCCGGTCTTTGTCGACGAAGAAGACGATGACAACGGATTGTAATTTGCATTGAGAACAGCTGGAAATGAAGGCGATTTGGCGATGGCTGTGTAGCGATTAGAGAGCTGAAATTACACACAGGAACACAATTATATATGTGTCGCTTTGGTCGGTTGGCATTTGCCGACAGCGGGCCTGTTTACATTTTCAAACGTTATCAAGCAAGACGACCTGATGCATATATCCTCATGGAGTGTAACTTCTACCCACTATGAGTATGTAGGCTCATGCGGTTACCCCTCCTGCAGCTCCAAGCCACCCCTCCCTCGAAGCATCGGCTACCCCTGACAGTTTGTCCAACCTCTCCTAACGGCTCTGTCGAGCTGACCCCCACAGGAGGTCAAAGGCCTCCCCCGTAAACCAAGCTACCTTCCTTGGACTTCGTTCGTCGAGCATGTATGACCGATAGTATTTTGTGTTATACCACCTTAACTTGAAGCATTGCGGAATGATTTTCCAACTGACAATACCTATTATCGACTGCTGTTTTGGTGCTATAGATTCGTTAATGATTATTAAAAAGCAATGTTATCAAATTTTCTTATTCCTTAATTTATAAAACCGCAGTATAATGATGCATGTTTTCCATGAGCAAAAGTTTTATTTGTTGTTTAACCGACATAGTAGACCGTGTATGACTGGTCCGATAGGAAGACTTAATGAATTAAAACAACCATGTCCGTTATTGAGAAAAACTGGACACCCTTGTGTGGACTTCGGAACAGGAAACAATTGGACACAGGAACTTGATTAAAGGGCTAAAACGGGGAATTTGAGCACTCAAGGCCGAAACAGGATATTTAGGAAACATGGACATAATTTGGGGATTATAACGTTAGAAAACAGAACAGCTTAGAGCGGCGGGTTCGGGGGGCGGCACCCCCCCGACTTAGGCTTAGTAAATGGGTCATATAGGGACCTTAGCTTAGGCTAAGATTGATAGTTGTTTTTCTCATTTTCCCTATCCGGGCATTTCACTTCCGCCCCTAAAGGTTACCTTGGCCCGAAACCGGATATTTAAAAACAACTACCAGGCATTTGGGGGTTCAATAATTTAAACAAACCATCCCAATAGGTACGATCATTGGCGCCTATTGCGTTGAGCGCACTTTTTCGCTTTATCGTTTATTTCCACAGCTGTTGCGCTGTGATAATCCGAAACTGGATATTTAAAAACAACTACCCTGAATTTGGGGGTTCAACAATTTAAACAAACCATCCCAACAGGTACGATCATTGGGCGCCTATTGCGTTGAGCGCACTTTTTCGCTTTATCGTTTATTTCCACAGCTGTTGCGCTGTGATAATCCAAAACTGGATATTTAAAAACACTAACTCGGAATTTGGGGATTCAACAATTTAAACAAACCATCCCAAAACGTATGATCACTGGGAACCCATTGCGTTGAGCGCACTTTTTCGCTTTGTCCTTTATTTGCACAGCTGTTGTGCTGTGATAATCCAAAACGGGATAGTTAAAAACACCAACCCGGAATTTGGGGGTTCAACAATAAACAAACCATCCCAAAACGTACGATAATTGGAAACCCATTGCGTTGAGCGCACTTTTTCGCTTTGTCCTTTATTTGCACAGCTGTTGTGCTGTGATAATCCGTAACTGAATCTTTAAAAACAACTACCCGGAATTTGGGGGTTCAACAATTTAAACAAACCATCCCAAAACGTACGATTATTTGGAACCCATTGCGTTGAGCGCACTTTTTCGCTTTGTCCTTTATTTGTGCAGCTGTTGTGCTGTGATAATCCGAAACTGGATAGTTAAAAACAGCCCAGAATTTGAGGCTTCAACAATAAACAAACTATCCAAAACGTACGATAATTGGGAACCCATTGCGTTGAGCGCACTTTTTCGCTTTGTCCTTTATTTGCACAGCTGTTATGCTGTGATAATCCGAAACTGAATCTTTAAAAACAACTACCCGGAATTTGGGGGTTCAACAATTTAAACAAACCATCCCAAAACGTACGATTATTTGGAACCCATTGCGTTGAGCGCACTTTTTCGCTTTGTCCTTTATTTGCGCAGCTGTTGTGCTGTGATAATCCGAAAGTGGATAGTTAAAAACAGCCCGGAATTTTCGGGGTTCAACAATAAACAAACTATCCAAAACGTACGATAATTGGGAACCCATTGCGTTGAGCGCACTTTTTCGCTTTGTCCTTTATTTGCACAGCTGTTATGCTGTGATAATCCGAAACTGAATCTTTAAAAACAACTACCCGGAATTAGGGGTTTCAACAATTTAAACAAACCATCCCAAAACGTACGATTATTTGGAACCCATTGCGTTGAGCGCACTTTTTCGCTTTGTCCTTTATTTGCGCAGCTGTTGTGCTGTGAAAATCCGAAACTGGATAGTTAAAAACAGCCCGGAATTTGGGGGTTCAACAATAAACAAACTATCCAAAACGTACGATAATTGGGAACCCATTGCGTTGAGCGCACTTTTTCGCTTTGTCCTTTATTTCCACCGCTGTTGTGCTGTGATAATCCGAAATTGAATCTTTAAAAACAACTACCCAGGATTCAACAATTTAAACAAACCATCCCAAAACGTACGATAATTGGGAACCAATTTCGTTTAGCGCACTTTTTCGCTTTGTCTTTTATTTGCACCGCAGTTGTGCTGTGATAATCCGAAACTGGATATTTAAAAACAACTAGCCGGAATTTGGGGGTTCAACAATTTTAACAAACCATCCCAAAACGTACGATAACTGGGAACACATTGCGTTGAGCGCACTTTTTCCCTTTGACTTTATTGGCACAGCTGTTGTGCGGTGAAATTATTCTTGAACTCCTTATATATCTAAAATATGTCTGATGCATAACACTTTAGACATTTTATGTGTAATTCTTTGCCTATATTAGTTAAATTTGAGGATATTTAATACAATGTTATGTGAGTTAGTTTTGCGGCTTCAAAAGCCGGTAATTGAGCTGAGCTTTACAGGATAAACCGGAAATTTAAATCTGTGCAATGCACTGCCACCCAGTGTATATCATGTATATATATCACGTATATAACTACTGATTATTAATTATTTTAGGAAAAAATACCGCTATTTAAAATAAAATAAACCGAAAGTTTATTATCAAGCTACAGTTTGGAACTATTAAGTTTTATTTAAACATATAAAGGCCATTAGTTTTTTATAAACATACAATCTTGAATAATTTAGTATATTTCCGTGGGAGAAGGGCATGGCCGTCACCCAGACATATATCTATATCTATATATATGTATATATATCATTGACCACCGTGCCAGATTTCCAGAGGATAGCCGGATATATTTTCATTAATACATACATGATTGACCAATCTGGGAGATTTTTGACGGGGCGGCATACATTCCCAATTTCGCGGGTCGACCGTCGGAGGTATTTCAATATAAAAACATACTCGATGAATACCTAGTCACTTCAGACTTGGCCACTGAAAAAAACAAGACCGTAGAGTGTGTTCGCACCAATCCTTACATTAAGGCGTGTTCACACGCTCAAACTTTTTGCAGAAATTTTGACTAAATTTTGAGCTCAAATTTCGACTAAATTTTTTTCAAAATTTAGAACCATCTTCGGTAAGTTTGAACGTGTGAACACTGTTGAAACTTTTCAAACATATTATTTTAGTCAATGATGGACGAGATGTATTACCTGTGAATAAAATTTGAGGTCAGAGTTTGAAACATCCCAATTTTCCTTCAAAAATCGCTGTCAAATTTCGATCAAAATTTGAGCAAAAATTTTGAGCGCGGGAACACGCTATAGTGACTTGATAAATTGGTAGAACATTTAGTTCTCTGAGCGTGCTTTTAAATGTTTAACCTACGCACGACACCATACAACCCAACATATTTTGCATCTATTTTTAAGTACAGCCGATTTAAATGTATAAACTCAAAACGTAATTGCGAACGCATTTGTAGTTGCCAAGAGTATGTATGCTCTAACTGCATTAAATACTAAATCATGTCTTGGTGACTAACTATGCTGAAAAATTAGGAAAAATGTGAACAAAACTGGAGAAAATTGGCAAGGAATTAGGGTAATTTTAACACAATTGGAAAATTATAGGTTTCCAAAGATTTCTAAAATTTACTCCTCTGACATGACTTAAATTTTTGAAATTTACAATTTTATAGTTTGTTGCTAAAATTGAACTAAAATATAATAGTATCATATAAGAGATGTACACAGTGAAATAATCCACAAAATCGTAGCTTCAAGCTTTTTAAACTCAACGTTAGACCTAAAATTATGGCAGCAAATGGTTAACTTTCTATACAGTGATAACATCTTAGAACTATAATAAATTATACTTAGGTATACAGCAAACACACTGCAACAGTTAGTAGTGTTCAAAAAACGTTTATATGAGAACAGCGATTTGGAAAAGTTCTTAGATGTGGTTTAGAAAATATTTTCCTGTAAAACATAATAGCATTATTTTTAACTTTATATAATCGCACATCTTTATAAAATACAAAAGCATTCTCTTGAAAATCTTTCACTCAAAATCTCGTTCCACCCTGCAGTATGGCTAAGATAAGTTAAAAATTGCATTTATTTTATATGTATCAAAAAATGGCGACAACTTTTATAAAAATATATCTGTAAATGTGATACTTCGATTTTTCGTAGAGTTTTTTGTATTTTAGCAAGCGCTATAAGTTTAAAAATGATAAATGATGATACATTTATTGGTGCAGAGATATTTATCGAATACATCTTAAGGAAGTAAATTTTTAGCGCACAAGGATTAATAAAATTCAGTATATATATGAACTTGCAGTTGTTAAAGGCAAATTGTTAAAGTTGAAATTTTTGCAACCAACAACTTTACTTATATATGCCACGGGCTCCTCCATTCAAAAATCGTAATAAAATTCGCGCTTGACCCACTGACTCACACAAATCGGGACCTAGCGACCTAGATCCGCACCGAAAGTGTTCGGTTAAGCCCGCTAACCAAGTGACCGCGTTTCTGATTTAAGAGCACAGGATACAGTCTAGGACTAGCACAGAGCCAAAGTTACTAGAACTCGCAGCTGTCTAATTCAACTTCAAATATGTACACATTCCAAAAAAACATCGACTGTGGCAGCACTTGTTTCCTCACTGTTATGCGACAGCTACGATTGAGGACTTCACACATTCTGAAAAAATCTCAACAGTGGCAGCACTCCTTTCTTCACTACTATGGCACAGCTTCGATTGAGGATTTCACACATTCCGAAAAAATTTCGACTGTGGCAGCACTTGTTTCCTCACTCTATGGGACAGCTATGATTGAGGACTTCACACATTCTGAAAATATTTCAACTGTAGCAGCACTCCTTTATTCACTACTATGGCACAGCTTCGATTGAGGATTTCACACATTCCGAAAAAATTTCAACTGCGTCAGCACTCGTTTCCTCACTACTATGGGACAGCTAGGATTGAGGACTTCACACATTCCGAAAAAATTTCGACTGTGGCAGCACTTGTTTCCTCACTGCTATGTGACAGCTACGATTGAGGACTTCACACATTCCGAAAAAATTTCAACAGTGGCAGCACTCCTTTCTTCGCTACTATGGGACAGCTACGATTGAGAACTTCACACATTCCGAAAAAATTTCAACTGCGGCAGCACTCGTTCCCTCACTACTATGGGACAGCAACGATTGAGGACTTCACACATCCCGAAAAAATTTCAACTGCGGCAGCACTGGTTTCCTCACTACTATGCGACCGCTACGATTGAGGACTTCACACATTCCGAAAAAATTTCGACTGTGGCAGCACTTGTTTCCTCCCTGCTATGCGACAGCTACGATTGAGGACTTCACACATTCCGATAAAATTTCAACAGTGGCAGCACTCCCTTCTTCGCTAGTATGGGACAGCTATGATTGAGGACTTCACACATTCCGAAAAAAATTTTAACTGCGGCAGCACTCGTTCCCTCACTACTATGGGGCAGCTACGATTGAGGACTTCACACATTCAGAAAAAATTTTAACTGTGGCAGCACTCATTTCCTCACTCTATGGGACAGCTATGATTGAGGATTTAGCTAGAGGGACGTTACTACCTAACCACGATAGTTGAAGCTGATACTTTTCCTACAATTCGATCCATCACGGTAGCTTGCCAAAATATTTAACACGCATCGTTATCAAAAAACAATGTGTTAACATTAAAGACAAATCAATACCTATTTTATATTACAAAAGACATATTAGAAATGCTACTGGCAGACGATTTAGATTCAGGTAAGTAGGAAAATAGTTTCTAGGTGAAATTCACTCCATTTGCTTACAGAAACGATCCATAAAGAGCGGCAAGTTGAAAGCAACAGCTACCATCTCTGACACAGAATACAGTTTGTACATGCATTGCACACTATACAGCTGTATATATGCTAGTTATATATACTTCTATGGATTGTACGTTATATTATATGCAGTTCCTATAATAAATTGACACAGATTGAGTTTACAAGCCGAAGAAATAACTACATCCATAAAATACTGGTTTCTCTAATGTAGCCAAATTTAAATAAATAATTCTAACATTTAGGCATTTGATACAGGTGTAATCTCTACGTTACGCATCTACTGCTTCAAGAAGCCAAACGAGACTTGAATATTTTTTAAAAACCCAAAAACTTTTGCTATCTTAATATTTAAAATAATATATTTAATAAACTCAACATTGAGTTGTATCAAAGTGTGTAACTAATATATATTATTCACACAAATATTTTGTAACGAAACGGGTTGGAAATTTGGTTAATTTATGGCGTGATCTGATTAACCTTGGATGTTTGAAATTATAATAAGTTTACGTTTTGCCTGTATCTGTACCAACTGACCAGAAGTTTTCGATTTGGACGTTTAATTTTCCGGCCAAAATGAACTTAAATTTAGTTTTATTTTGAATATATAACGGTGTGAATCGAATGGACTCACAATTTCACAGTGCATAAAGAGACCTCACGCGTAGAATATGTACCTATTAGTGTTCATCTTAATATAATAGCTTTTTCAAATATATAATATACGAACACGCGGAAGTCCGACATTTTAACCCGAAATAAAATCAAATGTCGAAATTTAGTTGTTTGACTTTGAAACATCAGACCGGATGAACCGATATGACTTAAAATTTCTCAGTGTATAAGACGTCATTTGAGATAGTCAACTATTCATTTCACCTTTGTAGTGAATATGTTCGGATAAATAACGAGTAAGTTAAATGAACCTTTTTACCGCCATTGTATTTAAATTTTGATAGCAGTAAACATCGTTTATCAATGATTCGACTGATATTACTAAAAGTTTTAATATCTATTTTACTAAAATTTATCGTACTTATATCAACCGAATACGATTTTTCATAGTTTAAAGCCAAAATCCACCATTTTAGCTCCGAAACTAACAAATTTTGTGATTATTGTCTGTAACATGACCAATAGCTGGTCTCATTTGGCATAAATTTTTAAATTAATTAACCGTATGGGACACTGTACCTACATGAATAAGTTCATCTACCAGCGTGCATAATAGCAAAAATTACTAGCATAATATTAGGAAAGTGAATTGACAGTAGTACTTGATAATGCTATGATCATTGTCAGAACCACGGGCTGAAATATGAAGAAGGGTCAACTCCAGTTGTACTGTGCAGTGAAAACATGAAAGCTATTTGACAAAACCAGGAGCATACAGACGGACAGCTGCAACATAAAAACTTGGTTCAAGATCCCACATTGGTAACTCTCTTGACTATGATGTACCATAATCTAACTACTTACAAGCAGAATGTGAATTGCATGCTCAAAAATTCCAGATAAATCAAAATAGCTGTCATTTCATAATTTAGAATTAATAATTCAATGGTTTTTAAAACTCATCACTGAACTAGTAAATTCTTTCACTCAACAACAAAACGTGTTTACTCAATATGGTGCAGAATGGTTTTAGCTAGTTTTACATAAAGTAGAAGCCTAAATCCTAAGTCTGGAATAAACTCGCAAGTGTCAACTCCGTTAAGCTTTTGAAATAGGATAAACTAATGATGTATATACGTCTAGAACGCAAAACTTGTTGAGGCAATGTTTCATTAAAAGTGTGCTAAATTTTGCAGCGATTATTTTACTAGTCCCAAACGATTTCACAATAACGTCAGTGTTCTAATGCTCATTTCTTCCTTTTTGCCAAAGCATATTACGATCAAAATTTGATAGGTAAGTAAGGCTATTGAATCCACAGAAACACGAAAA
The DNA here is from genome assembly GCA_030248225.1 of Trileptium ribeirensis. Lineage (NCBI taxonomy): Eukaryota > Metazoa > Nematoda > Enoplea > Enoplida > Thoracostomopsidae > Trileptium > Trileptium ribeirensis. The sequence continues at coordinate 11,171 of JASANE010013222.1, forward strand.
TTACTCGACGCATATTTATGCCAGGCAGTCAATAAACAAAAAATCTCTAGCAACCGTTTGCAAGAAACTTAAATATCATACAATCGTCCATTAGGGATTTTAGTTTCTTGCAAACGTATGTTAAAGACAAATCTGTCCAATTTTTGTACTCATTATTCTATGAAACCTGCATGAGTACTCGCCGTAAAATTTTTTACCTATGTTCGTGTCCAAGTTGTCATTGGAAAGAGCGTTTTTACTAACCCTAAAGGAAATTATATACTCACCGAAGTCCTTGTGGTGGATCGAGATCCTGGAAAGCATCCGGTTGACGTATTGGAGGACTGTAGCTGTTGTTGATGTTGAAGATCAATTGAATCACGGCGCAGCTTTACGAAACCCGATGCGCCGCTAGCTGCCACTGCCACGGACGTCGATGGTTGATACTGAAGACTTGTTGTTGAGCCGTGGTGTTGATGAAGTTGCTTATCTTTGTTTTTGGAATTTTTAGTGGAAGGCTTTTGTTCACTTTCCTGCTCAACGGAACCAGTTCGACGAGTAAGGCTGAAATTAGGTAGCTAACAGGTATAAAAAATAGATTTATTATAGCGTTTGTCAATAATAAGATATAGCTTTTCAACTTTGAAGCATTTGTTGCATTGTTGTATAGCTAGCTATGTATTTTTAATAAAGTAATGACTTTCAACTAAACTGTAGCAAACTTTTTCCTTCATAAATGTTCAGATAGATACAGCGATTTGATTTGGTGTTCCATTATGCTGGTAACTGGGTGGTATAAAGAACTTATTTTTATCGAGGAGCCGTCAGTGAGTGACATTGCTTTTAAGTTTATTATGTCTAAGTAACACTTGCATAGTGTGGCAAATCTACATCAAACATTCTTACTTTGTTAAGCAAGCAATATATATTTAACATATTTCTTGTTATTAGTACTAATCAATAGTGCATTTTAGGCAAGAGTATGACACTTATCTGCGCTCACATGTTAGCCTGTGTTTGATGATACGGGCGTTTTCGGCCTGACCCCCTCCCCCCAGTTTAATCAAACGAAGGTTAAATCAGCCGGTGGGGCATAAGTTTGTTCAACATTAAGCGAAATGCGCATTAATTCATGCCGGAAGAGATTAAAGATGAGAATAACATCTGCCGAGATGGTTAACTTTGTCGATCTTAAATCCAAACAGTACCAGTAAATTACTGAAAAATGATTAGAATCACAGCGATACGTTAGGTTTATCGTAAACATTATTTGCTACATCAATAATGACAAATATTGAATGAGATTAGGGATTATGAATATACATCACAGTAGTTTAAGCTGGTGAAAACACGCTATCAAGCGTTTAGCATGAGCAATGAAACTAGAATAAAATGGGTCAAGTTTGGCTTAGATTGAGTCAAATTTTGTTTCAAATCGAATTAAGGTTAGTCTCAAGCTTATGGTTAACGCGGACCAACTCATTAGTCAAAGATGTACGATTTCGCTGTGTATGAACAATATCGTGTATTTGGCCATTCATAAACATATTCATTATAGGCACATTCATAAATACATCAATATATGCAACGTTTTTGTCATCACATCATAGTTTCGGTATAAATCAATTCTGAATACAAATTTAAAGTTTTTTATTTTTAGTTTCCCGGATCTATCAGTTGTGCAACCGGCCTTAAATGTGACATGGGTCACTAGATATCTGCAAATATATACTTGGCTTTCTTGTCAAAAGTTTTAAACCATTAGAACAGTTTGTACAAATAGCTAACTATATGTTAAACCAGATTTTACAATAATTTTTAGTCTACAATAGTTTGTGTAAACTTAAACTTCTTCAAACTTCGGAGCAAGACACGAACTTAAGGTTGAAACATGTTACAAAA
>JASANE010013224.1:0-14088 GCA_030248225.1 Trileptium ribeirensis
ACCGTTCTTCCACGAGGTCTTGAACCACTATTTCAAACCCTCTACGTACGTGAGGTTCCAATTTTTTCGACAATATTTTTGAAAATTTTTCAAAAAGTTCGACCCCCAAGGAAACTGGAGGTCGGAAATAGTGGTTCAAGAATCGGTTGAGGGATCTAAATTTAGTGCTTCAAGAATATGGGTGGTATGCAAATTACGTGGCTCAATAACTTGGAGGTTCTGGATGTGTTGATCCATGTACATGGGTGGTGTAGTCATGTTTATAACCCGGTTGGTGGGTTAAATCTGGGGTTGGGGGGTAGAACACATACCGCGTGTTAACGTAGCAAATCTGAAGAGTGGCACTCTTCAGTTGAGAGTTGATAATCATTCTTGGTGGTAGTAAATGACTATCATTTAAATTTATCAGGTATCGTACTGGTCGCAATAAATCCATACTATGATGTTGATCTTTACGGTTCAATGTACACGGCGTTGTACCGCAAACAAAATGTGCGAGAACTGGATCCGCACATTTTTGGCGTTGCAGAAGAGGCTTGCACAATGTTACAAAGGTTAGTATTTATTTTTCACCATTCGAATTTTGGACTTAGCTGGAGGATCGATTGATGGATTTTGTTGATTTTTGGTCATGTAGAAAAACTTGTATATTTCAAACATGGATTCCGGTTAAGCTCTACGGTTAGTGGTTTGTTGCACACGGAGATCATGGTGCTGTATTCAAGGAACAAATATTTAAAGTCAATAAGCACAAAATGAAAATAATTATGGTAAGAAGAGTGCGAATGGCCTAAGAACAAGTTTATACGGTAAATCTTGGACTGAGCATGACCGCGCTGTCATAGAGTGTCGAAATATGGGTTATGCCTGATCAGTGTCGCTGCAGATAAATAGACGGCGTTTGAAATTGTAAGTGTTAAAGCATTTAGAGTGAAGCACGGAGTAATCTTAGTGTAAGGCTTGAGATACAGGTTATGTCAAACTGGTGTTGTTGGTAATAAGTGGACGGTGTTGTGACTCAATGTTGATGAGTTGTTAGATTGAGGTATGGCTTAGGCATAACCATATTAGTCTAAGACTAGGGATTGGGTTTATGTCGAACTCGAATCCCTGGAGATAAGGGAACGGTTTTGTGATTATCAGTGCTGAGGAGTTGTTAAAATGAAGCAAGGCATAAGCTTAGTCTAAGGCTTACCTTAGATTTACCATTTTTCGGTTCCCTCGCTTGGGCCTCTCTGGCAAAGTTCAGCTCAACCAGCGAAATGCCCTTGGCAAAATTTTTAGCTTCCTCTGGTAAAAACATTCCTCTGCCGATATAAAAAAGTGACAAATTTTTCACAAAAACCCCTTTGTAAAGTAAAAAAGTTGGTTTTATCCTGAATAAGGATGTTTTTACACTGTTTCTGAGGCTATCAACAGATTTAGCGTTTTAGGCTGAAAATAATTACATTTTGAAATTTCGACCTGCCAATTCAAGTCCAGGGGCCCCCGTTGATGTCTTGCAAAAGGCTTGCGAACGCATTAGCCAGTATATGTGGGACAGGTCTATCACCGCCATAAATTTGATGCTAGAGATGCGCAGATTCCGATTTGTGAATATTCTGCATATATGTAGTGATGTTGCGCATAGGATTGCTGTTAGAATACACATGTGAATTACAGAGCTTGTTTTAAAAAATCCTCAAAAGAATTTTAGTATGTCGCATTATGCTGCTAAGGCTATTTTGTAGTCAAACAGTACAGATTTTGAGACCACACACCCTACCAACATGGAGCTTAGAATGCCCTTGGTTACCTAAACCGAAACTACATACCAATATGTTCGGCCTTGGTGAGGCCTAATTCTATACTCACAAGGTACATTTTTTGACTCAATGGAGACATTATATAGCAAATTAAAAGCAGCTAGTTTTAATATTGTCGGATTTTAATATATTCGGATTGAAACGAAATTTTTAGAGATTGAGCACTTCGAGAATACTGTCTTTCTTGTAATCACAGCTGTCGACTATGGCCTGCCTGGATTAACCCTTGTTCATGAGATCACTTCTGTTTTTCCTGATGAGGATGCTTCTGTATCAAGTAAAATCTCATATGTTCCCACTGCCATATTGCGGTTTGCCATTTTTACTTGCCATTATGGCGGACAGCTATACTCATGAAAGTTAGGAAATACCCCCTACTGAAATAGTGTATGAGGCCAGTTTTTTTACTATACCTACCTTTTTGTTTGAAAGGCAGATTAAATAATTTCAAACAAAAATTGCTTATTTTTCAATGAATAATTATTGTAAAGCTATTATTTTGGTGTGTATATGATATCTCGTCGTGTTGATTGTGAATCTGGTGTTTATTACTATTCGGGATGTCAAAAACTGCTAATTAGTTAATTAAATAGCTAATTACCAGGGAATAACCGGAACCGGAACCGTCCATTTAAACCGGATCCGGAACCGGAACCTGGTCTTCGAAATTTATATATATAGTAAAACAGATGATGGAAGAAATGAAGGTATAGTGGATTTAAAATGCATTAAAAATAACTTTTACATTAAACTTAATGTATTGCGATGGTATTATTGCCTTTCTGAAACTTTAAAGACTGAGGAAGCTAATAATGTTTATTTATCGATCAAATATGTAGGTTTTTGGACATTCAGAGCACAAAATGTCTTCCACTGTACACCATTGCGTATACTGCGTCAAGTCGAATGTGCTTACAAAGGTTGGAGCGTAGAATACACACTTTCGCTCTGTCTCCAGTCGCCTCCCTTTACTACACAGACGTTTGTTGCATGTTCTTCTGTAGGAAACTTAAAATTATTGGTTTATATGATTCTAAGAGAAAATAATAGATAGAAGGTAATTTTCTCTGATCAATGGTCAGAGACACTGTTTAGGCTAGCGTTGGACAAACAGTGCCCGTAAGTTAGATGATAATGATGATGACTTTCTAATCAGAATGCTATACATGAGACACACTGTGATGCTGCTCGCACAGTTTCAATAAATACAGTTCATTGCCAAGAAAGCAGTTTCTAGCTGCGTTGCAGATAATGTTAGTTTACTTCAATTTAGACTGATTTACCAAGCATACAAGCGCACTGGCGGGTGCTTGACGCAATTTATGTTAGCCAAGCATACCCTAAGTACTTCTGTGTAAGCCATACTCTGTTACCGAGTTGGACCGGTTTAATTAAAACGTATCCCACAGACTTCTGGATGTGTAACATAGCTGCAACAAGCATCGACCTGGCTTTGATTTAACAAACTCCTGCAGGTTATTATGAAAAATTCCTGCTCAAATTATATGCCCTACTTACGTTTCACTGGGCAAATTGGTTAGTTAATCTTTTCTTTTGCTTGGTTGTATTAGAGCTTGATCATTGTATAATATATTACATATGTTTGGGTTACAGAATGAAGCAAAAAACGTGGAAAATTTAAAACAAAATTTTTAAACCGGAATTCCGGTTCCGGTATGGTTTTTGCCCTTTGCCGGAACCGCAACCGGAACACGATTTTCGCCGGAACCGGAATTCCGGTTACTCCCTGCTAATTACTAATTAATTATTAATTAGTTAATTTTTTGAAAAATTTCAAAGTGCTCGGAACTGAAAAACATTGCACACGTGGGTTTTCTTTGACGCTGATCACGATATAATATTTCTGAAGCTCTAAAAGCTATATGCTAATTAGTTAAGTAATCAATTAGCTAATTTAGTTAATTTTATTCAAATTTTAAAATTGCTGATTTTTGGCACTCGGGATTTTCGATAACGCTGATTATGAATATGCGACTTTTAAACCTCTATGATTTTATCGTGTTTGCTAATTAGTTAAATAATTAGGTGATATTACTAATTTGCTTATTTTTTACCTAGCTAGCTTATTGTAAGGTGGATTTGACATCAAATGTCTAAAACGTGATATATACTTAGTTTAAATTGATTAAATATTTAGTTGAAATACATATACATAAATACATAAATAAGATATAATATACTTTTACTATTGCTCCGCTCACTTTTTGTAATTTATTACGTTTACTAGTTTATTTCTATCGGAGAAGTGATAACTCCAGAACCAAATGTAGACCTGAGCAGATAAAAAACTAGGCAAAAGGCTATGGTCTGTTATCTTGACTACAGTGCAGATGAGTGCAGTTGAAAGTAAAAAATATAAAGCTGAGGAGCCTCCCCAAATCCCAATTCCCCAAAGAGCCATGTTTGGAACACCAGAAGTAAGATTTGGGACACTTTTCACATCTCGGTCGTACAGGGAGTTTTTGGAAATTTCTAACGGTTTCCAGTGACCTTACATTCGATGCGGATTACTATACATAAAGTAGTTGACCAACTGTAATTATCGATACTGTCACTAGTCCGGCCTTTTCAATTTAATTATATATATAACGATAATTACGTGTAAATAAAACGGATCAATGAGTCAAGGCGTGCGATACGGTCGAACGTGGTGACCCAGTTCCATCTCTGAAACGACCTCCAATGTATAGTTAGTAACCATATTGCCGTGGCCATTGGTCAGTGTAATAACGTGACCCCCCCCCCCGACTTTAAACACCGCATCGCTACAATCTGTTCTCTTTAAGCAAATGAACAGGCTAGTTTTGTATATCGGTATGCCGCAAAATCAAGCCAGTGTTTTTTGACTAATTGCGGAGATAATTTCCTTTTATTGTCTCTTATATAAAAAGTTTATTTTTTATAAAATGTGTAATGCGTATTGAATATATGATTGTAAATAGCCCCTATGTATATATTTGTTTACATATCTTAATATATGTATATTTGAAGCTTGAAAAATATGTTACTGTTACATTATCTAAGCATAAGCATTTATATATTTACGTGTTTTGGAAGACGCTTTAACCATTGAACGGGATGATGTCACTCAGGAAAATGTACACATTTTTGACGTTTGCTATAAAACTGCATATTGTTTATTGCATTTGTATAAAGAATATTGGCGGGACTATATATAATTTCTGAGCCAAAATATTGCATATGCATAAAGTTGGAGCTATTGCGCTACGATGAGTCGAAGCGAAACGCGGAAATAGTTATTTCGTGTAATATATCTCCTGAAAGTTATACTATTTCAGTGCTTCTAATATCAAACCAAGGTTCTGACGCCGACCTGGCTCACCACTGCTCCGACATGTCAGCTACGGGTCCTGATTTTGACCTCGAAATTTTTAGGCTATGATCCCTCGGTCCGCGAGATTTATTCCTTTGACAATTGTTAACCTTAAGGTTTCGAAAAATTTTTGTTTGTTTATACCTGATAGACAAGTGGATGTACCTATTAATCATAAATTCTAAACAATTATGTAAACTTATAATGTGATGCGCGTTGCTTTTCGTAGAAAAGATGAAGTATATAATGTAGATTGATAAATTCTTGAGGTTTCTGTGTACAACTCGCCTTCACTTAAGACTCCATTTTGTTCTGACGTGAATTTTATATGTGGAATCTGTTCCGAGATACTAAAAGCACTACTACGCGTAGTAGATAATAAAGGCGGCTCATTTAGTATAATGTAACGTGTTGTTGTAGATTTATATATGTGGTGATTGTGGTTTCATTACGTTAGATATGTCGAATCGCGTGATATACAGCTGCAGTCACTTATGGCCTTTAATCATAATCGTACTTCACATATTTTTACCGATTTTTTGTTCGTACTATATAAACATATTCTGCTGCTGGATACATAATTTTGGCAAAACGCCTTTAAACATGGCTCTGCGCGGCGAGAAAGGCGCAAGTATAGGTCATTTCGAAACACAATGCAAAATTGTAGAAACCGCTTCTCGAGTCTACGTTCTGTACTGGTGTATCGTATTTGATTAATGAAAAATCCTGTGTCAATATATTTAGCACTGCATTACGAGCGTACGTTGTTTTTGTTTATCAACAGCAGCGTGCTTTTCGTCTTAATGTTTTGATAAAAGCTGGGATAAGGGACCAAATTAAGTTCTTGTGTTATAAATACATATTTATATAGCTGAATTAATAGTGAAGCTTAACAATGCATAAAATGATGTGATTTTGTCATAGCTTTGATGTGAGTACGCTGGTAAACAATATATTGTACAAAACGCTAAAAGCCCGTGACTGCATCGTGATTTGTGATCAGGTGCAAGTAAATATAGCCAAACCGATAAATCAGTATGTTGCTTTACAGGACATGGGTAAGCATTGTTTAAAGCGGTTGCTTTGTTTCCATCGTTTGACCCCAGCGTGGATATTCCATCAGCGATCCGAAGCCATAGCTGATACCAGTTTAAAGGATATCAATTTCCGGTCATTGTTGGACAGGCCATCGATGCTTTGGATGTAAAAACCGAATACCTCAAAGAGTCGAATGCTTAAAAATTGATAAGATACATGCTATATCTAAGCTATAGACCTTAAGTGTGTGGTTAAACCCTTGGTCTCAATGATTAAAAAGCGCATAGTCGGTGTGTCATCGCTTATGTGATGCGGTAGTTTTTGTAAACGTGTCAACTGTTTCGGTCATCCAAAATATAGTAATTTGAATGCCATAATTCATAAAATTTAAAGATTGTATTCGTGGAGACTATAATTTTTAATGATACAGCAGTCATAGGTTTAAAATTTTTGATCGAAATTTGAAAGCATGTTTAGTGAATTTGAATGTCTGAACCGAGTTTAAACTTTTATAGAGTATTGCTTTAGCTAATCAGGAACAACGGCCAATCAGGAACAACGACCAGATTTCGAAACATTTTGAAGCAAATTTAAGGACAACTTTTAAAACAATCTGATTAGCCAGATTTTTCAGTTATAAATTACAGTGAAATTTCAAAGTCAAAATTTGAGCAAAAAGCATAAACACGTGAACGCACCATCAAATTTTGGTCAATTGTAGTTCATGAAACCGTGTCCTAGCGCATTGTTGGATAGATCTGAAAATGTGAGGAACCTAATAGTCTTAAAAAGTGGTTTGCATGGTGTGTGCTGCAGCGCATACAGTTACAGACACAAACAAGTGCAAATTTTTCGCGAAAATTTAACAGCTGTTCAATTGCTGTGGTGTATTCATGAAAATTTTGCTTTTATTCCTTTCCGTAAATATAGTTGCTTCAGCTTTAGCGAATTTGATTTTCACTACAGGAAATATCGGTACCAACCAATTGCTAGCTATCTCTCTTAAATTTTGCAATTTGATTTTATAAAGTGTCATAGCTACCGTAGCTTCACTTCACTAGAACACGCATTTCTATAAGATACAACTAAGTTAGGCTTTTTGAGCGTTCAGTTTTGTTCTCACTGATAACGAATTGCGAAAAGAAATGTCTGACTGTATGTAACTTTATATATATATATATATTTGTACGTGTGAAATGAAATTGATAAAAGACAATATGCGCTTGTAGATGGCAGTCGAAGGCCATAGCTGGAAACACGCAGGTGGATGATTTGAAGGACCGCCTCATTTTAGCGTATGTTGGTAACACAGAATGTCGGCGTTGTGTATAATTTTGCTTTGGGTTGTGCTTTTGTGGTGTGTTTTGAGTAATATTCATTCCTGGTTATTTATGATATTTGCCTGTGTGATTTAAAGTAGTTCGAAATTTCCTATTATTAGACGCAGGTCCAAGAATGAAGCAAATATACATGATATTTCAGCAGCCATTTCCCGACCACTACATAAGAGTTTATAATATTCACGGACGTAACGTGATCAATAAAACTAACGTATTTATAATTTTGAAATGTTCTCCGTAGTTCCAAATTTGTTATCTATACCATTATTTAAGCTACGACCCAACGACTCATGTGCAGTATATCTCCTGTCTCAAACTATCACAGAGAAATTTGTCTTTATCAATGAATTTTAGCATACAGATGACTCTGTTACCACATATTTTGATCCATAGTTCTAACACAAGTCACGTAATTTAGTTATTAAGTTAAACGTTGAATTTGGTTTGGTAATCGAGACGTAGTTAAACAAAGTGGAGATTGTGTGTTGCAAGGGTGAAATCTTTTAAATTCCGTGTGTGTGATCGGCCATAACTCGGGAATGACCTAACCGATTTTCATGATCTTGGGCTCAATCGAACCGGCATATTATTTGCCGTGTAAATTCCGTATCGTTTTTTGATTTATGCTCTGGTTCATGGGTCAGGGGTTAAAACGTGGGTTTTTTGCCCCTTTTTGGTACCCTTCACGGAAGCAAGGTTATTTTTCTTTGGTTGGTTTTATTTCATAGTAAAGTGATAAATGCCGACGCCTCCTTTTTGTTTTTCGATTAAGGCTCCTGTTCTAGAGCTATGGCGTTTGAGGTGTGGTGCCCCAGTGGTTCCTCGACCCAAAACTCGAAAATTTATTCTGACGTCCTGGGCGGCTGAAAAGTTTCACTTGGGGTTTTTTGGGCATGGCAAACTCATTGCTGCTGTTGATTTTGCTCTGCGATCCATGGTTCTATAGTACTTGGGGTATGGCGGCGCCATGATTCATCGACCCAAAATTCCTAATTTTACTGTTACGTCCTGTGAGGCGGATAGCCTGCACTTGGCGGTTTTGGGACAAGGGAAACTTATTGCCGGTGTTTAACTTGCGCGGTATTGTGTGATAACCACATATAGCATATCGACGTATGCTGTGGAGAGCTGATTGGCTGTACACGGAAAAGGCGTAGGTGTACCTATTTTTCACGAGTAATATGAACTATGTGTACTGTACGATACGTACGTTCTTCTGAGATTGATGGAGGATCTACTTATTGGATGATAAATCTGGAATATAGCATCGTGCAGCTTTGAAAATTCGTGCTTCTGGAATATTTTTGCGATACTGTGAAATGCAAATAGAATAAATGGTTCCTCATATGATGTTTTTATGAAATCTTGAACCCCATCAATAACAGAAAGGCATTAATACACCAACAATACGTTAAGAGAAATGCGGCAGTAGCTTTCACTACACATCGCTTTATTAGCTTCTTCATAAGTGTGAAAATGTTGGAGACTCTCGAATGGGCTCCGATTTGCCAAGTGGTGGCTAGGGAGCGTGTTTGACAAAATGCTGTTTGTATAGAAGTCTATACAAAAATGCGGTTTATGGAGATGGCTCTAAATAATGGTCTCGTTGGCTTCTTGTTATGAAAATTTCTTCTGGGAGGGTGTGAACATCGACTTTTACAGGATCCCTTTTTGTGTTTTTGTGAATGTGTTAGCTACCCCACGGTTTCATGGGCGTACCGGACGCCGGGGTTGCAGTAGCCAACGAGGTTAGAACAGGATCAGCTGACACCGATATACACATCTAGATACATTAGATATTGACACTGCAGTGTCTACTATTTGATTATATGGATGCTTGAGCTTTCTGACTATTATGGATTCGTCAGTGTTTCTATTTTTTGTGAAACTAACAACTTAAGAACATTGCAATAACCAACAAGTGAAATCGAAGTAATCGCTAATGATTTACCGTTCCCTTGATTAATTTTGACTCGCGGATAACTTCATTCAATTATGAACCTATAATACCCATTTTATTACCCTCAGCTTTCGAGCGATGATTGAGTAATTTTTTCATGTTTTCCTGCACAATGTTTTGTGTTTAACACTGCACAGTCAGATGTGTGTACTTGACTTAGTTTAAAATACGTTATTTGTAATTATATGTGTTATGTAATGTATATGGTTTGTACAGAATTTTGGGATTCATTCCTCAAAAATCAACAATCAGATTCTGCAGAGTATGCACTTCATCATTAATTTGGATTGAACTGGGCTACAACATTTGGTTATGGCAGACGGGGTAAAATAATAGATCGCTCCGGAAACGCTATAAGTAGGTCTCTGCCTGAGGCCAAAAACAATTTTAAAGTTTACGCTATTTATAATTTTTCGGTTTGTAAACGAACGTGCAAAAAATCAATAGGGTAATTAAGGGGTAAATCAAAAATTTATCGTACCAGGAACTAGAATCATGTCTAGTTCCCAAAAATCCCATTTATCATGTCAAGTTTTTCACCATAAGGTGATTCTACAAAGTTTTGTTGCTCTAAGCGAAAGGCTAAGCGAAGGCTTAACCTTGGTTCCCACAACACTAAAACGTATGGCACTCATGTGAAACCCCACCACTGTTGTATGTATTGACACCAGGGGTATGGTTCATTGATCTTGGCGCGCTAGCATTTTTAACTGGCTGGATTTATACACGCTATGTTCGGCTTATTTCTATATCGTTTTTGGGTCATGTCAAATACCGTTCTCAAAGGCTTATCATATCGAATTTTTTACCAAAAGGTGATTGTTTAAAGTTTTGCATATGTAAGCGTAACATGTTTTTACCCTCACAGTCGAACATATTTTTTAATTGCTCCCTACCAATTGTTAAAGGGAGATTTTAAAATGTTCTTAATCTTATAACTGCACTATATAAACTAAGGGAGGACTTTACATACTCAGTCTGTGTTAGGATATTTCCGCCTCTAATACTCGATCTTTTATTGGGTTTAAAATCAGTGAGATCACTGCAAAGGAATACTATGAAATCTGCAATATACATATGTACCAGGGAGTGACCGGAATTCCGGTTGCGGTTCCGGCAAAGGGCAAAGAACATACCGGAACCGGAATTCCGGTTTAAAAATTTTGTTTGAAATTTTCCACATTTTTTGCTTCATCTGTGATCCAAACATATGTAATATATATTTTACAATGATCAAGATCCAATACAACCAAGCAAAAGAAAAGATTACCCTGTGAAACGTAAGTAGCAGGGAATAACCGCAACCTAAATTTACCGGAACCAGCAACCGGAACCGTCCATTTAAACCGGATCCGGAACCGGAACCTGGTCTTCGAAATTTATATATTGTAAAAGATATGAAGGAAGAAATTAAGGTATAGTCGACTTAAAATGCATTAAAAATAACTTTTACATTAAACTTAATGTATTGCCATGACATTATTGCCGTTCTGAAACTTTAAAGAGACTGAGGAAGCTAATAATGTTTATTTATCGATCAATATGTCGTTTTATTGGACACTCAGAGCAAAAAATGCCTTCTACTATACACCCTTGCGTATACTGCGTCAAATTGAATGTGCTTACAACGCATATAGTGAAGAATAAACGCTTTCGCTCTGTCCCTATTCGCCTCCCTTTACTACACATACGTTTGTTAGATGTTGTTCTGTAGAAAACTTGAAGTTATTGGTTTATATGATTCAGGAAAAATTAATAGATAAAAAGTAATCTTCTGATCAGTGGTAAGAGACACTGTTTCGGCTAGCGTTGGACAAACAGTGCCCGTCAGTTAGATGATAATGATGATAACTTTCTAATCAATGCTATAAATGAGACAAACTGTTATACTGCTCGCACAGTTTCAATAAATCCAGTTCATTGTCAAGAAAGCAGTTTTTGGCTGCGTTGTAGATAACGTTACTTCACTTTAATTTCGCCTGATTTACAAAGTTTACAAGCGCACTGGCTGGCGCTTGGCGCAATTTATATTAGCCAAGCATACGCTAAGTACTTCTATGTAAGCCATACTCTGTTGCCCAGTTGGACTGGTTTAATTCCAACGTAATCCGGAGACTTCTGAATGTGTAAAATAGTTGCTACAAGCATCGACTTGGTTTTGATTTGTTAACAAACTGTTGCAGGTTATTATGAAAAATTTCTACTGAAATTATGTGTCCTACTTACGTTTCACACGGCAAATTGCTTAGTTAATCTTTTCTTTTGCTTGGTTGTATTGGAGCTTGATCATTGTATAATATATATTACATATTTTTGGATCAGAGATGAAGCAAAAATGTGGAAAATTTCAAACAAAATTTTTAAACAGGAATTCCGGTTCCGGTACGGTTTTTTCCCTTTGCCGGAACCGCAACCGGAACTCGATTTTCGCCGGAACCGGAATTCGTGTTACTCCCTAGTAAGTAGGTCACATAATTTCAGTAGGGATTTTTTATAATAACCTGCAGGACTTTGTTATCAAATCAAAGCCAGGTTGATGCTTGTAGCAGCTATTTTACACATTCAGAAGTCTGAACGAAATAAACTGGTCCAACTTATTAACAGAGTATAGCTTACGTAGAAGTACTTAGCGTATGCTTGGCTACCATAAATTGCATCAAGCACCAGCCAGTGCGCTTGCAAACTTGGTAAATAAAATTGAAGTAGAAGCACCAGCCTAGATTGAAGTACTGCTGAAACTGCTTTCTTGGCAATGAACTGTATTTATTGAAACTGTGCGAGCAGCATCACAGTTAGTCTCATTTATAGCATTCTGATTAGATAGTTATCATCATTATCGTGTAACTGACGCGCACTGTTTGCCCAACGCTAGCCTAAACAGTGCCTCTGACCACTGATCAGAAAATTACCTTCTATCATTTTCTCTTAGAATCATATATATAAATGAATAATTTCAACTTTCATACAGAAGTTGAAATGTAACAAGCATGTGTGTAGTAAAGGGAGGCGACTGGAGACAGAGCGAAAGTGTGTATTCTACGCTCCAAGCGTTGTAAGCACATTCAGTTTGACGCAGTATACGCAATGTTGTATAGTGGAAGGCACTTTTTGCTGTGGGTGTCCAAAAACCGACATATTGATCGATAAATAAACATTAGCTTCCTCAGTCTCTTTAAAGTTTCGGAATGGCAATAATGCCATGACAATACATTACGTTTAATGTAAAAGTTATTATTAATGCATTTTACATTCACTATACTGGGCCCTCAAATCGCTGAAAATGTTGCCAGGGGGCATGAACCAGCCCCCCCCCTCCCCCGATTTTGCCAGGGGACATTTTTACAAGAGAAAACAGTTAAAAACCGTGTCAGAAACACCTCCAAAATGGTTTTGAGAAAAACCGATTTTGACGCAAATTTTGACTAAATTTGCGAAATTTTTGGCTTCAGAATGGAATTTTAGTACAAATTTTGATCAAATTTTATGTACTTTGGACCGATTGGAAACAAAACAATTTTCGAAGAATCGGTGAACCGGGCGGAGCCCAAAATTTTGCCAGGGGGCATAAACCGGGGCACCTCTTCTGAACCAGGGGGAACCGAAAAGTGTCAGGGCCCCCACCTCCCCCCATTTGGAGGGCCCAGCTATACCTTCATTTTTTCCTTCATCTGTTTTACTATATATAAATTTCGAAGATCAGGTTCCGGGTCCGATTTAAATGGACGGTTCCGATTCCGGTTATTCCCACTACATATAATTCAATGAATGTTGTTGTAATACATTGATGTCGGTTAAGGGAGGGGAGATGGCCTTGGCGGGGTGGTAGGCGTGGTTGAGTAAATTTCTGAAATATTCAGGATCTCAAAAATTTTCCCAATTTTGTTAAAAAATTTTTCCCATTTTGGCCAATTTTGCATAAATTTTTCCTAATTTCCCTCTATTTTCTGCCAAGTTTCAGTCTATTTTTGCTATTGCATGCTTGTTCAGCGCGAATATATTGGCTTGAGGGGACAACCCAAACCCCTGTGCAGTAATACCATGGAACAAGCTTTATATTGTGTGTCGGCTTAGCCATAGTACCTTCATGTAATAAATAGCCTTAGTTCTTTGGAGAGTCCCGACGTGTATGACAGTTTTCGCCTTATGGCAGAGTGTCATTTTCATGTTTTTCAAGTTCACAGCTGTGAGCGTAGGTATGTGCTTCATGTTGAATCTTATGGAAATGACTAATCTTAAGACTGTTAATCTTGCTAAAAACGGTTAGCATGCCTTACGTATTATAAGACT
This sequence comes from Trileptium ribeirensis, assembly GCA_030248225.1. Classification (NCBI taxonomy): domain Eukaryota; kingdom Metazoa; phylum Nematoda; class Enoplea; order Enoplida; family Thoracostomopsidae; genus Trileptium; species Trileptium ribeirensis. The sequence goes on from JASANE010013224.1 coordinate 13,786, forward strand.
ATATACGTATCCACACTTGATTGCTCAATCTGGTAAATACAAAGCAAACCATAATTTTAACGTTTTACAAAATCACTTCACAGAAAACGATTGCATTTAATAGTATTTGAAACAAATGTCAAATTTAGGGACACAATATTTGATTTTTTTGGCTTAACGCTGAAATAGTTTGTCAACAAGATGATGTAACTTTGTGACAATTAATGTTAACCGTTATAAATTGTGCCCCATATTGTTAGTATCCAAAAGTAAAAATAAAAAATGTTTGCCGACGCTTACCGGTTTAAAAAATTGTACTCTTTT
>JASANE010013225.1:0-10925 GCA_030248225.1 Trileptium ribeirensis
GTTCAATATTTGAAATCCTAAAGAATAGCTATTAGAGACTTTTGTATTTTATAACTGGCTACAAACAGACAAAAGTTTCTAACAGCTAGCCATTACAGACAAGAATCTGTTATGGTTAGCTGCAAGAGATTTTAGTCTCTAACAGCTTGCTATTAGAGATTTCTGTATTAATTGGGTATCTGTATAAGACTACAGTCTTTTACAGCTATCTGTTAGAGATTTAAATATCAAACAAACAGTCATTAAAGACAAAAATCTCTAGCAGCCGTTTGTAAGAAACTAAAATATCATATAACCGTCTATTAGAGATTTTAATTTCTTGCAAACGGCTGTTAAAGACAAAACGGCTCAGTTTTTGCACTCATTATTTTGTCAAACCTGCAGAAATGCCCGTTCAACTGCGATGCTCGCGGACGTCTTCTGTTTAATATATGCTGAAAAAATAAGTATTAAAATAATGAACAGACGAATAGATTTTCGCGAGCGTCGCGGGTTTCATGCGTAATCATTTTTATTTGCATTACTCTTGAAATTTTCGACATTTTGCTCGTGATTAATTTAATTGAAGTATGAGATCACAATCACAGTACGGGAAGTATTATATCACCACATCAATGTTCGCGAACAGGTTTTATGTGTAACGGCAAACGCATCCATTAATAGAGCAAAAAATTTGTGACGATCGCGAACACCTTTAACTAGGACATGTTAACATTAAAGCGTTGACTTGCAATTTCAACCAAAATACTGTTGCATTTCCATGGTCGAACGATGTCGTGTCCGCGCACAAAACATATGGATTTAACGATATACTGTAATCAGCTCCCGGATTTCCAGTTAAAATTTGATTAAGATTTTTCACATTATTATTTTAACATATTTTGGTTCACATGCTCGCGAACAATAGACGCATAGTTAATATCATTTTAAGTATTAACGTAGTGTTAGGACATATATGTGCGTTCGCGAACTGCTTGATCTCAACAGTACTTTATGGTCGCGAACAATTTTTTGCATAAGAAAGCTCGATCTGTTCGCACACAAAATTATTAGAATTGTATACATCATAGAACTGTTCGCGAACCATTGAGACCGTCAAGAATATCAAGAATTGTGTTAGCATAATGAAAAATTTCGAAATGCAAGTAGCCTATTCAGCGTTTAAAGCAGTTATGGTAAAAGCGTAAGGTGCATTGTGTTAGCTAACGTAAATTAAACGTTTTTGTAAATAGATACTAAGCGTTCTCAGAACGCAAAATTTTGGAAATAGCGTTGGGCTATTGTAACTATTAGTTTGTTCTCTAACAACATTTTGTACATGATTTCAAAAGAGGATAGCAGGCGGCGCAGCTTAAGTTTACTCATGCACTAGTTGATTATATACGATCCTGTAATTTGACCAAGTTATATTTTAACAAAAGACCAAATATGCATTGCAGTAAAATTCAATGGACATGAAATAGTCTACTCTTAAACCACCTGTCTTGGTCAGTGGAATGTATATTGCCGCAGAACAAGTATTCAAACAATATGTTCTTGCACGACGTAATAAATAGAAATAATTCAGCCTAAGTAAAACTGAGGGCGTTGCGATATAACGTTAGAAAAAAGAACCGCTTAGACCGGAGAGCTCGTAGGATGCCACGCACCACCCCGATGTTGGCTTAGGCTTAGTGTATGTCTCTTATAAGAACGTTAGTTTAGGCGAAGTTAGTTAGCTTAATATATCGACGGCATTGCCTGCATTTATTTACGGCCCTCGGGTTCCTTTGGCCAATTTTCTGTGAATATCATAACATATTAATAAGAAAAAAACAATTTATTGCATTAGTATACAATAAGTACAGATTGACAAATACATATATATATATATACGTATATATATATGTAACGTGAGCGGTTGGAGTTCGGTAATTGGTGATAGTGGCTCGAATGTGGCTCAGCCGTCCGTGCGCAATAGACCTGATGATCGGTCTAAACGCACGACGTCTGACCTACCAGCCGTAGGCGTTCACTGCCTGTGATTTCAAGCCAATAGAACGCAACGCGTAAGCGGTTAGCAGCCGCCTACGTTCAAGTATTAAGCAAGTTGCGTGAACGGTAATCGTCTTAGGAAGCAGACGCAAGCGGTCAACGGCACATCAATAAAGCAGCAAGCTTAAGCACGTTGTAAACACGATCATCCTTCACTCTTTATTGTAGTACAGCATAAAACAGAATTATTTAAATAAAACTGAAGTTGCGAGCAATATTGGCAGGGATCAGTGGCATAATAAAAATCACAATCAGCGAGTGCAATTTATAAAAACACGACTGCACGCGACGTTCAAGAAATAATAAAAATTATAATTTCTGCATTCAGAATCCTACGTGATTATTTTCAGCACAAATATTTTACAACCGAAATGCCATAAAATATTAAATTTTAAAGAATCAAAGGTCGGTGTGCGCAGATGTTTTCTACAAATTCAAGCCTCCCGTAGCCAAAGCATTTCCTCCAAAACGCATAAAATCAAAAACCGAAAATTCTTCAGTTCTGAAACATTACTGTTCAGAGTTATGTTTATTACATTCGTCTTTTCAGTGATTAGTGACGCTCCCGTGCACTCACTCCACTTTACTACATAGGCGCTACCATATTTCTTCTCAAAGTTTCTTAGACGTTCACGCGTCGGGTTTTCCAGTTCGGCGTCGCTTCTTATCACCAGACTTTGTTGTAGACTGGCAAGGCAGCGGTGTTGTAAAATTTTGTACCGTTGCTAGTTTACCACGACATTTACTTCCGCCGTTGGTTCGATCCCGTTGTTGAGCAGCCGCTTGCAGTGTTCCAGCAATACTAACTCCAACGTCTGCACCCGAATTTTGTTCGTTTCTCTTATTTTGTTAGATTTTGGTTTGAATATATGCTGTCGGCGCATTTGTCATAGATTTCACATGGATATTTTTATCCTCGTGAGCAAACGTCTGCAATCACAAATTTACGCGTTTCATATGTTTCCGCGAATCACCTGGCGATTTTGTCTGCGTATCGAGCGGAATGAAACGCAGAATTTTGGCGTGTTCGGCAGTGGTGAATTTTGTCGCCGCTTTCCTCTCAGCTGAGGTGGCTGTTGGCACTCCAAATTAATCCAAAATTTCCGAGTCACGTATGCCATGTGCATCCAGAGAAGGATAGGTGGAACGAAAACGTGTCATGCCAGCCACCAGAAAGTTAGAGCTCGGATCATATTCATTAGCCCGCTCAGATGGAACTAGCTTTGTCGTCGTCCATCGCTCACGAAATACCGACTGCCAATGATAAACATTTACTGGGGCGGAATTACCAATGTTTCCTGAAGCAAGTTGTGCACGTTCGAGTTTATTATTAGGTCCAACAGTAATTCTCGACGAAGTTGTATTGCGATGCCGCTCTGGTTGACTGTTCGCTTTGTCAGCGGACAACTTACCATGTCGAGGAGATTGCATATTGTTTCGAGGAGCTTTGACGGTGAGTTAACATTTGAGATAATTCGGATTAATCGACTTTTCGATTGTTTCGTGGCGATAATGTTCCGGTGATGACACAGTGTAATCGACAGCGTAAAAAATTTTTTATTATATTCAATTTTGCTAAATAAGAAGCCAATATTGAGCGTTCGTTGCCATATCCATCGAATAATTCAAACTCAGGCAGTACACCAATGTCATTCATTGGCTTAGTTAGTTAATTTTATTAATTATCTATAAATTACTTTAGAATATTTAAGTATTTAAAACTTTGCGTTGTCAATTTAAAACAAGTATTACTAAATTTATGTAATAAACAATAATTGAAAATGTAAATTAATGTTCGTTTGTGACATATATGCAACAATTTATTGTTATATATATTATTTATTGTTATTATAAGCCCAAAATATATACTATATTCAATGTTGTCATTTTGTTATGTCATTTTTGTATTAGAGCGCTCACATGAACTAAGATTATAGCGCATAACACATTTCGGCGAGACTGTGACACCGGTATTACCAATTAACGTTTTGCGACCAATGTTAACACGATGGCGTGCGTTCAGTTGTCGCGTTATCGTTTTTGGGGCTATGTTCTCGCGCGCCGCATTTTCGTACCTTTTCTCCTCGCTAGTATCAACATCTACCAAAGTCGAATTCATTGCCTTTGCATTCCTAAAGTCGCATTATATGTTTAGACCAGTGCAAACAAATTATCTGCGAAATAGATGTGTTTTGGTAAATTTTATAGATAAAGTTACACATTTATGTTGCACCGAACCGTTAATTAACTATTTGCTATTACATAATTCAAATAATTGGTATCATTTGCTTATAGAAACAAGCAAGCCGAACACTGCTGATAATTAATGTCAGATAGTAGCTCAAACATGAAATATATAGATGTTATTTCTGATGCGATTATAGTACAGGTGACTAAATTAAATGGTTTTGTCAGCCGTAATGAAGTTGGCCAAGCCTTGGACTACTGATGTCAAACCATCCCGGTTCTTTACCTTCAGTTTCAGACCCCCAGAGCCTGCCTCCACTAAATACAGTTAAAATAATTTTAGAAAATTTTAGAAAAATGCTTTTATGCTAGAACATGATGGGGAGGATTATGTTTATTACAATGTGGGCATAAACCTGATGGTGTAAAGCTGAAATAAAAGACGACGTGCCTTTTCCCAGAATATAACAAGGCTGCAGCAATCTTCAACAGGATTGACTATCATCAGCTCATAATGACCCAACTTAGCAAAAAACGATCTGCTTCAACCGAAGCTACGACAATTGAGTGGTATCTAGTAGACCCAACCAACTGTTTTTTCTATGTTATGAATTGAGCAAACAGCTAGAAGAGGATCAAGATTATTGGTCGCCTATGTTTTGAATTTTGAAATCTGATGGGATCTTACAATGTTACAAATTTATTGATTTTCACTACGTAATAGTTCAGCAACTGATTTATGGAAAGTTATAGTTGCTTATCCAAGCATAAGAAGGTGTCTTTGTAATCACTGTAATGCTTAATTAAGTCTGCGGCACCTAGATACCGTATGCGGGCGGTGCAATATCAGCAGTTTTTTCATCCACTCCATATAAGCGCAGTAAGATCTACGCACTTCAGTACCAGGTTTGGCTGATTTACGTAATGCTCCCATTGCAAACCTAGCAATAGGACTTTTCAATTCCTAGAACTAACAATACCACCTTTCCTTTTCCACAACTAAATATACCGTAGACGGAGCGAGCGTTTTATCATCAAGTGATATACAACTAACAATACCACCTTTCCTTTTCCACAACTAAGTATGCCGAAGAGGGAGCGAGCGTTTTATCATCAAGTGATATACAACTAACAATACCACCTTTCTTTTTCCACAACTAAGTATGCCGAAGAGGGAGCGAGCGTTTTATCATCAAGTGATATACAACTAACAATACCACCTTTCCTTTTCCAAAACTAAGTATGCCGAAGACGGAGCGAGCGTTTTATCATCAAGTGATATACAACTAACAATACCACCTTTCCTTTTCCAAAACTAAGTATGCCGAAGACGGAGCGAGCGTTTTATCATCAAGTGATATACAACTAACAATACCACCTTACCTTTTCCACAACTAAGTATGCCGAAGAGGGAGCGAGCGTTTTATCATCAAGTGATATACAACTAACAATACCACCTTTCCTTTTCCAAAACTAAGTATACCGTAGACGGAGCGAGCGTTTTATCATCAAGTGATATACAACTAACAATCCCACCTTTCCTTTTCCACAACTAAGTATGCCGAAGAGGGAGCGAGCGTTTTATCATCAAGTGATATACAACTAACAATACCACCTTTCCTTTTCCACAACTAAGTATGCCGAAGAGGGAGCGAGCGCTTTATCATCAAGTGATATACAACTAACAATACCACATTTCCTTTTCCACAACTAAGTATGCCGAAGAGGGAGCGAGCGTTTTATCATCAAGTGATATACAACTAACAATACCACCTTTCCTTTTCCACAACTAAGTATACCGAAGACGGAGCGAGCATTTTATCATCAAATGATATACAACTAACAATACCACCTTTAATTGCGTACAGGAAACAATACAACCTTTCTTACGCCAAAGCTAGCAATACCACGTTCAATTTCCGCATGCAATAACACAATCTCCCTTGTCCATACCTAAAATGTAACTTTTCTTTCACGGTAGTTAATAATACCGCCTTCCATTTTCCACAACTAACAGAACAACTTTCGGCTTGCCAGACTTGACAATACAGAATCTCTTTTACTATAGCTATTGAGGTCCCTTCAGTTTTGCATAACTAACAGGACAAACTTTGTTTCACCATAACTAACAATACCATCTTCAATTTTTTAACCTAACAATATCGCATTCCGCTTTCTGCACCTAAGTATGCAACCTTTCCGTCGGCTTAACTTACAATACAGTAACAATAAGACCCATAATGTTGGAATGTAAAACTGTTACTAATTTGCATCACAAAATATCGTTACTGTACGGCAATCCATTGAAACAGCAATTGCGATGCAGCTCTTCGTATTATGATTTGGATGTTTTAACATTTATCTGTGAGAGTTAAAGGTCTTTTAAAGTTATTTTGTAAATGATCAGAGTTTTGACAAGCTCAACTCTATGAGACTTATATCGCTTACAGATAAACTGCAGGAAACGTAATGATTTAAAATCTATCTACAAAAATAATATCACATGTAATATACGCACAACTTCTCAAGCGAGGCATTTACAAATTTAAAGCCCCTATTGTGGAACAACAAATATGTAGCATTATGTGTTATTTGCTTTAGCCTTACGTATTTTCTATCGTCTTAAGTCAAGAAGTCAAGACAGTCTATCTAATGTCATAATCACTTGCAATTTTAAACATGTTACAAAACTAGTAAGCAGTTGTGGAATCAATGGTAAGACCCTTCTGTAGGGATCAGACTCCATGTCTTTGACAACCAAAATCGGAATATATCATCCATTGGTGATCTAAACAGTGTAGTGACCGCTACCAATGAGCCATAGTGAGTTGAGTTAACTCTAGAACAACCGAGATGTAAGCAGATAATGTGGAATCACGCATAAAACTATATGTAAATTATTATTACTATAATAGCTGTATGTTTTACACAATGACATTTTGAATGTTCTTCAATTGCATCTTGCGACTTTGTCAATCTGAAATCTGACAGAAATCATTTGTCGACTAGAAATTCAAAATATATTCGAGCACTTCTGAGTTTGTCAACTTTAAATTGTCGAACAGCACTTGCTCCCTTAGATTCGTACTCTTTTCAAAACTATAATTCTTATGAGTCGTTGCGTAAAAAATGCCCATTTGAATGCATTGGACGCTGAATGTGTTCATATCACCAACGTGGATATCAGTTTATCTCTGCAACGTTGTAACTTATTTAAATCACATACAACAATATTTACATATACCGAAACTAAATTATTCTGTTTCTTTTTCAACAAGAATATGAAATCAAGACACACAATTTTCACTGGAGGGAAGTGTTACAGCTGCTTTTCGTTGGTCACTCCTGATATTTTCGTGGATTGTAACTGCAATAATTCGAAACTACAATACAAGTGTTTCGAGCTAACGCTTGGCTAATCGTTGCAAAACGTCAAAAAATTATTCTGATTCTTTTTCAACAAGAATATGAAATCAAGACACACAATTTTCACTGGAGGGAAGTGTTACAGCTGCTTTTGGTTGGTCACTCCTGATATTTTCGTGGATTGTAACTGCAATAATTCGAAACTACAATACAAGTGTTTCGAGCTAACGCTTGGCTAATCGTTGCAAAACGTCAAAAAATTATTCTGATTCTTTTTCAACAAGAATATGAAATCAAGACACACAATTTTCACTGGAGGGAAGTGTTACAGCTGCTTTTGGTTGGTCACTCCTGATATTTTCGTGGATTGTAACTGCAATAATTCGAAAGTACAATACAAGTGTTTCGAGCTAACACTTGGCTAAACTTTACAAAACGTTAAACGGATGGATAAATTTGGTTGATCTAAGCGATGTCGTAACTGTTGCAATCATATTTGAATTGATTATAAACATGCATATATATTTCACGAGCACCATTTGCCGATATTGCAGAGTGTACAATGAAAATCGAAACTAACAATTTCAGATAGGGTGTTGGATTTGTATGAGAATACCGACATATTAGGCTAAACCAGATTTAAAATTCTTTCATTTAGCCGTAACAGATTTTTATCTCCTTCGGGTAGCCGCAAGAGACTATTGTCTTTACTATCCAGCTATAAGAAACACATGTTCTTACGGTTATCCTTGAGGTTTTAAAGTTGCTTACAGTTGACATTAAGAGATCTTTGTCTTTAACTGCAATGCATTACAAACTAAAATCTGCTATAAAACTGTCCTTAAGATATTTTTATCTTGTAGAGCCAGTCTTTAAAGTCTTTTGTTATCTGTGGCTGGCTACCTCTGAAACCCAGAAATCTCATACAGTTGTTTCTAAAAGATTAAGATATCTTACCACTGACTATATGATATGAAAGTGTCTTACAGCTATTTACATGAAACTAAGATATCATACAACTAGCCTTAACATATTTTTGTCTTTTACGGACGGCCGTAAGAGACAAAACTGTCAGATTTCAGCACTCCTTTTTGTGAATCCTGCGAAACACTACTATTTAATGAAATCTCAAGTCATAGAACAACAGCCTAAACAGCGAGTGAGACGTCTATTTTGATTAAATCATGATGAACCTTGTTGCGTTTGGAGTAGACTTTTAGAACCATGAACTCCTCGTGGAATAACAAATTCTAACATTGGCGTGTAGATACAGAGCATTTATCATCATGAACGTTTGTCAATAACTAGATTGTGGCATAAATGTTTTGTTATCGCGCCATAATATGTCGCTTCATAGGTATATCGTACTGGAGCTAACACAAAGTAAATACTAGTTAGTTCCTTTTGAAGCCACATTATATGCCAGGACGTTTTTAGTTTTTACCTGAGTTTTCGAAATTCGCCAAGAAATTTAGTGTACCCTTTCACCGTCCTCATCAGCACATCGGAAAACGGGAGCAGCTCATCGCTGATTTTTTTACGTGATAACATAACATGATCAACAAAATATTAGTAAACCCGATGCCGTTTGCAAAGAAATTAATTTCGATACAAACGGACGCCAGTGAACAAAGGCCAATGTAATTTTATCTCGCTCTATTACTTTAGCATTCAAAAATTATGAAACCAGGAATGTTATCTCAAATATAATAGTTATTTTAAAAATCATTAAAATAAGTGCTACTCTTTGGATTTGTTTAATCCTGAGTAATATCAATAATGCATAAGGGAAAAGTGTAATATTTCATCCCAGCGCTCCAGTGTTAGCGTGTGATTGATGACGCAAGCCATTTCGGTTTCACCCGACCTCATCAGTGAGGGTAACCATTATGCACATATCTCAAACATATTTTTGTAAGAAGGGAGTTCGCTTTGTGGCTTCAGTACGTTTTCGGAGAGAGTTCGTGTTCGTACCCGGCACTTTTGAAGTATTTTATGCACAGACATCAAACAAATTTTTGTGGAACGGAGTTAGCTTTGTGGCTGCAGTTCGTTTTTGTAGGGAGTTGGTGATCATACCCGGCAGTCTTAATGAGACTTCTAAAGAACTGTCTTCGTAATAGGCAAATTTTAAAGCATATTTTGAGGTCAAATTGCGAGCTCAAATTTGCCCGTGTCTACGTACCTTAGTGAGTTCAAACAGCGCTTCTTACCTAATCATTATAAATCGGTGTTAGATGCCGGTGATTTACAAAAATAGTAACCCTGATTTTAGATTCTGGTTTTAGGCTATAATGTCTTTTATCATACGATTAACCTATTCCCATCGTCATGATTTTAATAGTCCAAAGACTTAATTCCGCGACAGTGGCAGTCTTATACAAAATAGCATCATAAATTTTTGATCACTTAGACTCGTTGATTTTTCATGTTAAATTGGACATATACTCTTTATCGCATATCTGACAAATTGCTGCAGTTAAAAAAATCCTGCGGCAGCAGTTTCTCAGAATAATTACCGTATAAATGTGCATCAGATACTTTGGGAAATCTGAAGTCTTATAAATATAAAACCCTTTCTCGCTCCAATGCAAGAAACATAATCACAACTCAGGCACAGTACGATATTCTTAATCCTTTCAACTCCTTAAAATTGCAGCTGATATGAAAAATTTAAAATTTAAGTTGGTCGGTTCCTTAAGGAACCTCACAAGGCGGGCAAACACCTACTCGTCCTCAAACGCACGATGCATGACAAACTCGTTTAGTGAAGCGCGTTGCAATGTACGCTTTGACAGATGTATCAATTTAAGAACGAAATGGTTAACCGAGTGACAGTTTCATGGAGCGACAAACTTGATTAGTGCATCGCATTGCTATATGTGCGTTGGCAAAGGTCTCAATTTGACCACGAAAAGTGGAACGATAGTCTCAATTTGGATTAACCCTTCCCTTCTTACTCTCGTGTGCCTTTCGTACAGTCTTGAACTTCACGCATCGCGTTTCAACGTATATTTAAGAACGAAATGGTTAACGAAAGCGTTAATCGAGCGATAGTCTCAATTTTGTTTAACGCTTCCATTCTTTGATGTGCATTTCTTCCTGCTTGAACAAACATTTGCGCCAGCAGCGGACTGATCCTGGATGGTTGCAGTGCAAGCCTCGTACGCCTGTCACTACGTTATCTGAGAGCTGTTGCTCGGTTCATTAAGGAACGTCACAATGCGGACAAACAACAACGCGTGCGCAAATCGCAATGTACGCTTCGACAAATGCGTCAATTATTAAAAAAACAGCAAGAACTCAACATATGAGAGCAAATACCAACTTAACGAATA
>JASANE010013226.1:0-38249 GCA_030248225.1 Trileptium ribeirensis
GCTGTCAACTGAGGTGTTGAATCCGGGATCGAAAAACCAATAGTAGTCGTACGTAGCTTGGTACGGTCGATCCTGTGGTTCCATTTGCTTAAGGGTTTGCTGTTTGGTGAGGTAGCGTAATCTGTTTTGTTGCAGCGCAGTGTCGAAGATTTGTCCGCTGTCGTCATCATTGGTAGTCTCAGTAAGTGGTAAGTTAACAGCTGTAGAACGTAAATCTCGTAATACTGGTAAATCTTTGATAGGTCTGAATGTTGTTGTAGGTAAGCGCGACACCAATCCAATAATTTTCGGGTTTTCTGTTGATGATTTGATAAAATTACCAATTTTTTTCTTTAGTAAACATAACATTATTTCACTAAATTTTGAAATATTATTGTCATTTAGGCTGCTTTTATTCAGCTTGTTGGTTTTGAGGATGCAACAGAACGTTTTTACAAAGACACCGCCGACGATTTGTTCATCTGGAGTTCGATAATTGCTGCTTATTAAAGTGCTGGATTCAATTTCGCGAAGAAACCGCTTGCACTCATTTCTTACGTTGCTTCTTTTTGGTTTGCGAACTAGAACATCAAATGGAACATATTTGAATGAAACTCGGGCAGGCAGTGTTGACAAGTTCTTCCCAACATCAAATAACGGCAGTATTGTGATACCGTAATTATCAACAGCGATATCACCATTTGTCTCTTGTGTAGAATTTTGTAAAGTCACGTTTCTCGATTTAGTTTCCTTGGGTTTAGTAGCTGTCTTTGCCCATATCTTGCCAATATCCATAAAAGCTGGCGTAGCGCTTATGTGTAACAGGTTTATAAGCGTTTTCAGCGTCCTTGGAGCCGGTAACAACTGCTCATCAACAGCTACAGTGGCTGCCTGTACAACTTGCGGTTGATCTTCGCTGATGGCATGAGTGACAGCAGAATTAGTCGACAGCTTAATGTATTGCTGTTTTGCTTCATTTTTAACGAAGCCTTTCAAATTATCGAAATTGCCCTCTACCACTGGGAGTGACGTTGCAGTTGTCTTCGCAATATTGGCGGTTAAATTACTATATATGTGTTCTTTAAGACTATTGTTCATATTTAGCTTTTGAATTAGATGGATCAATTTGTCGAGCAGACTAAGACTTTCATAGTTGTTCACAAACACTTTATCTTTACTCGTATAATTATAGTCTTCAATTGTCCCGTTATCTGGAGGTCTACCGAAATATTTCATGGTTTGTTCCGTTTGTTCTATCGGAAGCTTGTAAGGTTCTAATTTTGAGGTTGCAGATAGATTTGTTGATTTTGAGTCTATTTCATAAGTATGTGCTAATGCTGAGTTTACAGTTTCTACAACTGTCGGCGAATGTGAAACAGTTTCGACTGGACGAGGTTCTAAGTTTTGTGCCTGCTGAGTTGCAGTGCTATAGGTAACGGTAGAAATGAATGGACGCCTCACTACACGTAGCTTTTTGGACAAAACTGGTGATGCTGAGTTGTTTGTTATTGTTGAAATCAAGGTACCATTTTCGGCCAAGTCAGTTTGACGGGGCACGAACACTGACTGCTTCAACAGCGGAACATCGCCGAAATCCTCACGTATTCCCTCGATTTCACTAGCATTTAAATTACCTTTTGCTTGAAACTGTGGCACATTATTTCTGAGTAGTGGAATCGGCACAACTCCAAATTTGTAAGCTTCTGACTCTAAAACGACAGCCGTTTCATCTTGACCCAGTTGCCGAGATTCAATGTAAGATTTGTGGACGGGTAGCCTTCGGAGCTTTGCCTTTGCCCTGTGTTGTTCGAAAGGGGAACTTAAAACCATGTGAAACTGTGTCAACGGTACTATATTGGTTAGGCCAGAAATCACTGGTGATTTCGCGACATTTTTACTAAGTCTGTGTGTGTTAAATTGAAAATTGTTATTTTGTAAATTGTTGGCTCCAATCTTCGTTCTTGGCTTTGAAATGATGTTGCTTTCGGATTCCTGACCGTTATAGCTGCGAATTTCGAATCGTGAGTGAGGGAAAATTTCAAGCATTTCATCAAATAGACTACTTGTATTAACGTCCGAGTTAAAATCGGTGGTTAACTGCGAACGTTTTGACGACTCAACGGCAAATATATCATCTAGTTTCTCCAATAACAGCAGCATCATTCCGCGCTTTAGTTTTCCACCAGAACGCGGGTCGCTAAAATTAGTAAAATACAAATTAGTTGAGTTATCAGGACTAGTTTGCTGCCTATTAAATGGAAACCTTTCTGTTGAATAAGATGGAAGTGAAACCGTGGATGACAAAACGTTCGAGCTGGAATGTGAATTACTGGTGTTATTTTCCATGAATGAAGGGACTGTTGTGTTGTTCAACATACGATTTGAAGGAGTGGAAGTATCAATCCAGAATTTTGAAGCAGCCAGGCTGCGAGCAGGGCTGCTTTTTGGCGTGGACGATAATACCAATTTGCTGTCAGCGACACCAGTTTGTGAGTCTCTCATGGCATGTTTTTTAGTTGACGTGGCTGCCTGAAAGCCTGATTTTGTTGGAAGCAAATATTTAAGTACCTTTGAAGATACCGTGGACGCCGTAAACATTCCATTGATACCAGCTGAATCCCTGGATGAATGTTTCCCACTGCCGGTGTTGTTATTCTTCGAGGCAATCTCAGTACTAAGACGGGTATCCAGTTCGTCGTTTCGGTTACCCAGATGAAATTTTCCTCTGGTTCGATAAAAATTGTTGTAAACAATGTAAAACGGTGGTTTTGGTTTTACATTATTTCTGCCAACCGTTGTGTACATACGTCTTCGCAAATGTTGATTTTTGACGGTCATTGCCGGTTTATGTGATGCTGGAGCTATGTGATCAACAAACAGAGATGGTAGCCTGTGTTGCTCATTACCCTGTACATTACCGGGCCGCTTTATGCTATATACTCCCGAGTTATTGTGTAGAATACTGTATCCATAACGACTCTGCAATTTCTCTCCAAAAATAATCGTTAAACCGACTGATTCTGTCGTAGTATACTCGTCTTGCAAACTGGATTGCCGCTCTGGTTGAATAGAATATATTTCGGCTTGGCGAACGGAATTAGATTCGTTTTGCCTACGCCCAGGTTGTCGTGGTGGTGAGTTTCTTCCTGAAACAAAAAATCCCAGCAGACTTAACATTCTACAACCTAAATTGTTTAATATTGTGTAGTATTATCTCCACATTATTAGTTCAAATTGTTACAACTAGTACAAATCTGTAATGCATTCATTGTAGCATGGCCTGTTGTACATTCACAGCTTTGTATGTTCAAGCAAAGTAAGCAACACAGCACGAGCATACAGGCTTCCGAATGCAGAGCAAACCATGTTACAGCCTACTTGTGCAACAAACTATTGCCAACTCTTGCCAACTTGTATTGTAGAACAGTTTTGTCACAAGTATCCAAGGTATCGCTATTATCCCGCTGTCGATATTGTCTTGTTTTCGCTATTGGCATAACTGTTCCGCTGTCGCTGTTGCCCCGCTTTCCCAATTGTTCCGCTGTAGGAATTATCTCGGTTCGTCAATAATCGCAATTCTCATGCTGTCGCTAATGCCTCGCTTTCCTAATAATCTTCGAAATTGCGCCGCTGTCGCAATTGTCTCGTTTTCCCAATTCTGCCAATCGTCACCCACCCGCAATTGTCTACATTTCCCAATCATCGCAATAGACACACTATCCCTATTGCCTCTTTTCCTAATTGGCACAATTGTCCCGCTGTCGCTTTTATCCAACATTCTCATGATATTTCAGATGTTTGTATGTGACATGGGCCATGATATTTTAGTAATGCTGTATCATAGTAGATCGTAGCTGAAGTGTTTTTGTCCTAAAACAGTATTAATTTAAATGACTCCCGTGTCCCTTAAATGGGGCCATTTGTTCCTACCGAGCCGCCGTTAGGGTCCCCCGTAAACCTCATTTTGGGGAGCGCACTCACATGGCAATGGGCCTCTCACTAAAAAGAATTTTTCTCTGGCACATAGCGTATAAGATCGCGTCCAGCACAACCAGTTACTAGTTCAATATTTTCAAACTTACAACGTTATATTGTCAAAGGGGGAGCGGGGTGCACCCCCTCACATATTCAAATTTTTTTCAATTACTTCGATCAGGCTAGTATTTAAATGTGTTTCCAGAAATTTCTTTTAGAAAATGAAATACTGTTAATTAAGGGAGTCTCCACAGGAACAGGACTGAACTAGGCGTTACTCGCAATATAGTTTGGATGGGTCCAAAATGCCATAGTTGGAGAGACCACTCTAAACTGTTTGGGAGTGGCCACTCACACCACAGTTTGGAGGGGCCACTCACATGCTAGCGCCGGCCCTGTGTTTCAAATTTGTAAAAAATTGCAAACTTAATGTATTTTTACACAATTAATTAAATATCGAACCATGTTAAAAATAAAAATACTGTAATGATGTATATATAACTAAGAGAATTGCAATGATATATAAATTTCCTGACCTCTTATCAATGTAGATCTTTGCGAACTATGGAAAAACAAACTGGTGTGGATCTGCATTTTTTACAAACCTTGATGAATCCTGTGTTTTGGTATACAAAAAGCTAGCGAATATTTTTTGTTCACAAAAAAGCGCTACGATAGCAATTTATTAAAGAGATGTTGTATGAATCATTTTTGTATCGAAAAACTCAATCTCTTCTTACACTTTGCCGAATTTAAGTTGTTTATTGTTGTGTAATTCTTTAAATAATGAGCTTGCTTTAGCACTCCTAAAGTCAGATATCGGTATGTTAATAATACAGCTTTATATCATATTCTATTCAATTAAAACAAACTCAATTTACTCTTTTTAAACAATAAAAAATTAAATAATGACGAGTCATTTACATGTAACAGGAACGATGGAAGATTGATCAAGGAAACTGCCTCGTGGAATACCTGGGTGGAATACCTGGGCTGCGATATGGAAGTTGCTTCCGAATAATTCTGTAATGTTATAGGAAAATTTTGACAGCTTTAAACATATGTTCACCAATATGCGTAATTTAACTCTTTCATGCTCGAATTAATTGCCTGTCATTCAATGTTTGCCAAAATTGAGCAGGTGCTAACAATTGAACTCGAATTAATATATGAAAACAACTGAGTTGTTTATGTGCTATTGCTCAATTTCGTAAAGAACCTGCTGTAATGCTCGAATTAATTGCCTGTCATGAAATGTTTGCCAAAATTGAGCAGGTGCTAACAATTGAACTCGAATTAATATATGAAAACAACTGAGTTATTTATGTGCTATTGCTCAATTTCGTAAAGAACCTGCTGTAATGCTCTAATTAATTGCCTGCCATGCAATGTTTGCCAAAATTGAGCAGGTGCTAACAATTGAACTCGAATTAACATATGAAAACAACTGAGTTATTTATGTGCTATTGCTCAATTTCGTAAAGAACCTGCTGTAATGCTCGAATTAATTGCCTGTCATGCAATGTTTGCCAAAATTGAGCCGGTGCTAACAACTGAACTCGAATTAATATATGCAAACAGCTGAGTTATTTATGTGCTATTGCTCAGTTTCGTAAACAACCTGCTGCAATGCTCGAATTAATTGCCTGCCATGCAATTTTTGCCAAAATTGAGCAGGTGCTAACAATTGAACTCGAATTAATATATGAAAACAACTGAGTTATTTATGTGCTATTGCTCAATTTCGTAAAGAACCTGCTGTAATGCTCGAATTAATTGCCTGTCATGCAATGTTTGCCAAAATTGAGCCGGTGCTAACAACTGAACTCGAATTAATATATGCAAACAACTGAGTTATTTTTGTGCTATTGCTCAATTTCGTAAAGAACCTGTTGTAATACTCGAATTGATTGCCTGTCATGCAATGTTTGCCAAAATTGAGCAGGTGCTAACAATTGAACTCGAATTAATATATGAAAACAATTGAGTTATTTATGTGCTATTGCTCAATTTCGTAAAGTACCTGCTGTAATGATCGAATTAATTGCCTGTCATGCAATGTTTGCCAAAATTGTGCTGGTGCTAACAATTGAACTCGAATTAATATATGAATACAACTGAGTTATTTATGTGCTACTGCTCAATTTCGTAAAGAACCTGTTGTAATGATCGAATTAATTGCCTGTCATGCAATGTTTGCCAAAATTGTGCAGGTGCTAACAATTGAACTCGAATTAATATATGAAAACAACTGAGTTATTTATGTGCTATTGCTCAATTTCGTAAAGTACCTGCTGTAATGATCGAATTAATTGCCTGTCATGCAATGTTTGCCAAAATTGTGCAGGTGCTAACAATTGAACTCGAATTAATATATGAATACAACTGAGTTATTTATGTGCTACTGCTCAATTTCGTAAAGAACCTGCTGTAATGATCGAATTAATTGCCTGTCATGCAATGTTTGCCAAAATTGTGCAGGTGCTAACAATTGAACTCGAATTAATATATGAATACAACTGAGTTATTTTATGTGCTATTGCTCAATTTCGTAAAGAACCTGCGAAAGCGAAGAATTAACAGCAAACGTGAGAACAAACTCCACACAACAAATGCAGTCAACACACTGTTTCGCACTGCTGGCTTACGCATATGTGCATTAATGGGCGTGAAACGTCTCAATTCATTTCTTCCATAACTGCATTTTGTATTGATGTATTTTATCTGCCACCATCTATATTAAGTATTATGGAATGGCTTACAATACGGATCTCAACAAGCTTCAGATCTCGGAAATCAAGTTTCCGCGCTGATGTTTCTGTACAGGCATGAGCCTGCTACCCTTATAAGAAATGTGTCACACCTTGATATAAATTCAACATGTTATATCGATGAAAAATTAACTATAATACGTCGGGTAATATTGTAGAGTATTTAAGCTGGTTTTGAAATTCTAAGCGTATTTATACAACGCCCAGTGTCGCATTTTCGTTTACGCCGGTTCTGCAGCCACTCCAAAAGGCATATTCGTTAATGTACAGGGAACCAAAATTAGTACTTCTTAGGTGTACATTTATTATCAGTAGTATCGATTCTGTAACTATGTGTTAAACGTGAAGTAAAACATAGCTTAAATTATAGCTACACCATCCTGGGACCGACGTGCAATGCAGGCTCAGACAAACAATGCAACAATTTGACGATTGTGACAAAATTTATAAACAAACCCTTCGCAGTGTTTTATTGGCTAACGTACAGCTGTCAACACCTTTGATGCAGGGACACTGGAATTTCAAATATTGGTCTATAACCCCGTGTTCGAGGTACAATTTTCACCCTGGCCTTTTTCGTTCGTGCTTTTAGTCGAATCTTTGCCTGCTTTTTCCATAATTCTAGTATATCCTTCCACAAAATTGATGAAATTTTAAATACCTAGCAAACCACCACGCTGGCCCAGTTAAATATCACCGTGTCGATAAAAAATTTAAACAGAATTGATTACAGTCATTTCACAAACTATGAAATTGATTTTCCGCTAACGTAAATCGAATTTTCAAAGTTCTTATTAGCTGTATGACATTTCTTGTTCAGCAGCTCAACCTTTAAATATCCACACCACCCTGTTTTTTTACAGTTTCTTGCTCGATTCAGCAGTTCATTAGGTTTATTTTAGACCAGTTATACTGAAATTAAGAAAAAGTAAACAAACTTCAGAGTGAAGATCGAACTCGTGAGCTCAAGATTATAATTCTATCACATCCAGTCTGCGCTTCTGCGACATTTTCAGATGTTTTGTGCAAGTCAATAGTAATTTTATAATTCCAATAAACAATTAGCAAAATGTATTTCAACATCCCGGATCTAGTATATAACGCAAGTTTTAGCCAAATAATTCTGGGAAAGAGGGGGTGGTCAGATCCCGTACCGTGCCTTGACCTGTCATGTCATGAAACGTTGCGTACTCTACTCTCTATATATCATATAACACGAACAAGACATTATATTGTCTTAAATAGCGATATTCATTTATAGGTGTATTTGGCATCCAATTTTAGTGAATCAAGTCTCCCATCGCATGTCGGTCGCCACTTATATCTAATAAGACAATGTTAACCCAACTGACTAAAGTAGAGACTATTTTCAGATAATCGATAGCAACAAGTAAAATGCTGCATGTATGGAAAATTTTACTGTTCTATCAATGCATAAAAAGCCAAAAAGATATTGTTTCTTACTGTTAAAAAACATTATCTGAATATCATTCATCGATGGGCTGTTGAAATTCAGCTCCTTCTGCCGTCTGAAAACTGCTTGTTATTAAATTTAGGTTAGCATACTCCTATGGTTGATTACTCTATGGATAATACATTGCTAAGTTCATATACTTCTATGTGAACTTGGTGTAATGATCGACTCGAATTTAAAATTCCATATGCGTGCTAATTAGCCAACTAGATGTTCTGTTGTTCTACTTCACTCGGTATTTAGGTCTTTCCAGCACAAGGGTCCAACATTTTTGCTAAATTTTTTTGCTTGTATATTTGTGAAATACTAGAATATGAGAATGAGGTATGGAATCCGTATCAGATTATTGCCATTAGTCAGCTTGTAAAGGTTTAACGATTATTCATTCTAAAGACCCACGCACTCAGAAATTTAGAATACTCTGAAAGGCTTGATCGCTTCAAAATAGAGTCCCTGGAATATCAACGACTGTTGATAAACTAGTTGATTTTAACTTTCACTACTTTTCAACTTCGCAACGGTTTTACCTACAAGATCAAACTCAAAATATTTTTGTAAAATATTCCGCGTTTAGATATAAGCAAACATACCTTTGCAAACAGTATTAAGATTTCACGAAATGGTTTGCCTGAATCTGTAGTTTCTTCTACGAATTGTCAAGGTAAGCGTAAGCTCATATAATTTAACAAGGTTCTTGAAGGTGCGATGTATGTCGCCATTTTGAACCTTTCTCACCTCACCTGCTCATCGTCCAAGGGGCGTAGCGTATGAGAGGATCGCAGGTCTCGCGCCAACCCCCCCCCACTATTGGATTAATGTCAAATTTTTAGCCAGATCTCGCAAAAATTGGAAGTACCAAAAACGTGGGTGTATGTAAGTGTAGACATAGCAGTGCGACTCTCGTCTTTTCAGAATCTTCGCTACGTCGGTGCATTGTACTAAATATTTTTGGACATTGTTATGCTGCTTATTTTATATGGGCTAGTCAGTCATACTAATTAATAAATAAAAAATAAATAAATAAAATGAAAAAGTAAGTGTGCTAGCACACCATTGTCAAGTAAGTGTAAGCATAAACATTTGCCATGCACACTTAGACGAAATCCGAAAAATGCAATTCACGGGACCAAATTAACAATTAGGGGCGTAAATAAAATGTATGGAATGACACTTTCGATGTACTAAGAATTAGGCTTGGGCCAACGACTGTGATAACAACCAGTTCAGACTAAAAGACCGGCTTCTGGATTTCTGGTTTCCTTTTGAAACTAACAGCATTATAGCACACTATTAAGTGTAAGATCACCACAGAATATGTTTGAATATTGTGGCATAGCGATAACTAAAAATCATATGATAGATCGTATTGCACCACGATGCCCGTTTACAACCAAATGCTTTAGTAAAGTTAGCATAAATTTTAGTAAACTTATTGAAAGAAT
The DNA here is from genome assembly GCA_030248225.1 of Trileptium ribeirensis. Taxonomy (NCBI): domain Eukaryota; kingdom Metazoa; phylum Nematoda; class Enoplea; order Enoplida; family Thoracostomopsidae; genus Trileptium; species Trileptium ribeirensis. Next base: position 9,642 of record JASANE010013226.1, read on the forward strand.
GATTAACTGATTCATATATTGATTTATTTATTAGTTGGTTGATGGATTTATTGTTGTATTATTGTTCTAAACTTACCAGGATGGATATTGAAAGGTGGCACCAGTTGTGCAATATCTACTTGCTCGGTTTCTGCCCCAATATTGGTTATTAGAGTCCATAACATATACCATACAGATAATGTAGTAGAAACATCCATTGTTTAGTTATTTGCGTTAAACCAACATTTTTGTTGCATAAAATCATTGATAACGAATGCTAACTATTTAAATTCATCAGTAATGTATATGTGAAAATCAATTAACATAAACTATTAAATTAAATTAAAGCTATTAAATTAATATAAACTATAAATTATTACTATCTACAATTAATATAAACTCATACACGCTGGGTTTAGCGATAAGTTAATTGTAACCATTAATTATCTGCGGTTCCTTCAAACGTTTAGCATCTATGCTACATCAGATGTGTGCGCATGCCTAAATTTTCAAACCCGCGGGTACCCGCTGAAATCCGACGGTTGTTCACCACCGCTTGGCCCGTAACCGCGAGCTCAGAAAAATTTTCAGGCTCGTGAAACCATCAATTTATACACATTTATCGCTGTCATAGGATGTTTATTATTATACATAACAAAACAATTTTAGTATAATTAGCTTCATAATGGTAGATTATTTACCATCGATTGTCACTGTTGAGGCTATACGACATAAAAAATGCGTATTTAACCCACATCCTAGTGCCTAAGTGAACACCCATCACACGGCATCCACTGAAGGGATCTATCACGTCTTTTACACAACAGCGCCGTACACAGAAAGCCACCTCGCGCATTTGTACAGCGGCTACTAAAATCGAACCACAAATTTTAATATGTAAAGGTCCGGAATAGCAGATGTAACTTAAATGATGACAATACGAAATAAGTTTTCGCAGTGGCCATGGAGTTGGAAGTTGGAAACTTCATATGAAACCATTCCACTTTTGCAGAAACAATATCAGCAGTGGCCATGGAGTTGGAAGTTGGAAACTTCATATGAAACCATTCCACTATTGCAGAAACAATATCAGCAGTTGTATGTGTGCTTTACGCCTGGTTCCGAACTGTGTAAAATCTGCTATATCACGTCTGCCATGCATCTCACGACGTTGCAACGTCACATCATTTAAGGCGACTTTATAATTTTGACGCATAGGTTTGTTCCACAGCAGCAGAGTATAAACCGTAGCGATGAAGTTAAATCAGTTTGTTATTTAGCGTATTGTACAGCAAATAATTTTAATAACAAAAACAATATTTGATATTTGAATATCTATGTAGGAACAAAAGTCAGAGCTCGTCATGTAATTATTACAAAGATAACAGGTCAATGAATTGTAATAGGAAAACAATGAATAAATGGCTAATCTTTTAAGCATATTCGCCCTTAAGCATTTTATAGCTGTATACGGTGATTGATGCAAGCGATAGCGCGGCATATACTCCCATATTAGATTGGGTTATCTATATTTCTTAATTTATAACGCATTAACTCCCGCTACCCGAGTACTTAGCGTCCAAAAGCATACAAAATCTCCGCTAATGTAAAGCCCTTTTCATGCCATATTTCTTCACACTATCATTTCTTCTGATTTATTGTGCGTTACGATCACCGTTGACATTTCGCAATTACGAGATGCTCTCCTCTGAGACAGCTCTCTTTACCGGATAATAATAATAATGGATTTATAACGCGCTTTTTTCGCGAAAGCGTCTCAAAAGCGCAAGGTAAGTTTTACACGTTAATATCTTCCAATCAAACCTGTGGACTTCGCAAAGCAAGCGGCAGTTTATTCCATTCCGAAGGCCCAAAAAATTGGAAGCTATTGTTTCTTGCCACATCAATCCGCAGTATCCTTTCGTTGGCAAGTCGTAGTCCGGACGAAGTGGTAAGAATGTCAGCAATATATGGCGGCGTTTTCGTAGTAATTGCGTTGTATACAATTAGAAGAATCTTGTATTGGATGCGTTTATCTAGCGGCAGCCAGTACAGACGCCTCAAGGTGGGTGTTATGTGTTCCTGTCGGCGAGCCCCCGATACCATCCTGGCTGCTGCGTGTAGAAGACGCCGACGTGGTAAGAGACTAACTGTAGGTAGACCACAGTACAACGCGTTGCAATAGTCGATTCGAGACATGACGAAGGCTCTGGAAATAGATTGTGTTGTATCAATATCCAGACGGTTTCGAATACGGCTTATTTCTTTTAGCTGCCATGTGCAGGTTCCTGCTAGCTCGGCAATATGTTTTGATAATGTCAATTTTTTTGTCTAAGGTTACACCAAGTACCTTGACTGTGTCAGTAGGGCGAATGGTCTCATTGTCGATATCAATTGGCTGGCCGGAATACTGCTGACGACTAAAATAGATTAGTCCGGTCTTTGAATTATTAAGTTTTAATTTATTATTGCGAAAGCAATTGTTTAAAGAGACGAACAAGCGCTGAACAGATGAGACAACCTGAGCCTCTTCAGATGCGGAGAAACATTTATACACCTGAATGTCGTCGGCATAGCAATGTACATTGAAGCCGGCCGCGATAATTATTTGAAGCAGCGGAGCCATGAAGATGTTGAATAGTATCGGTCCGATAACGCTGCCTTATGGAACGCCGCTCAACATTGTTGTATTTTTCGAAAAAGTTGTTCCAATTTGGACGCGTTGTTGGCGATTCGTTAATTAGGATTCAAACCACGACAACGAAGACGGCGACAGGTTGATGTCTTTTAGTCGCTGAAGTAGGGCTGAGTGATCAATCGTGTCAAAAGCGGCTGACATATCCAAGCACATTAGAAGTGTGATTTGTCCTCTAGTAAATGCTGATTGGATATCATTGCAAATTTTTACTAACGCACTCTCAGTAGAATGTCCTTTGCGGTATGCTGATTGGAATTTAGGAAGATGGTTGTAAATGTCCATATGATAAACCAGCTGATCCATGACTACCCGCTCCATCAATTTCGCAATGTAGGAAATATTCGAAATTGGTCGAAAATTGTTCATGTCATTAACATCAGCGTTGGGACGTTTCAGTCGAGGGTGGATAATGCTGCTTTTTTCACGGATGCCGACAGTCCCAGTCGTTAGAGATTCATTGATGAGAGCGGCGATTGGGCGAGCCAATGTAGCAGCAAATTTCTTACAGATAGCTGGTGGCAGAATATCCAATGCACAGCACTTGTTGTAACTTGTTTTGATGAGGTTAGCGATGTGTTCTTCGCTAGTTGGAGTAAGGTGTAATTGTGAAACGTCATTATTGGCTGTAGGAAAAAAGGCTGTAATGGAGGAAATTGGGAACGAATAGCTGTAACTTTGTTTGCAAAAAATGTTGCAAAATTGTCCGCCCGATCAGGGGAGATGGGTGTTTGGCGTTTACGGTAGAGCATTGCGTTTATGACATTCCATTTTTTATTATTATTAACTTCGTTTAATTTCGATTTCCAGTGGTTGTTCAATTTATTTTGAGAGAGATCGCGGTAAAGTTTTTTCTGGTTGTCATAATTAAGTCTGGCATTAAAACAACGAGATCGCCGCCATAAGCGCTCGTATCTTCGCAACGTTGTCTTCGCGCGGTGGCATTCAGTGTCGAATCAAGGCGCATCAGGACGATCTTGCAAGGTTCGAGATTGTAGTGGAAGTTGCGTGTTTACGATGGACGATATTGAGTCATAAAAGTAGTTTGTGCGATCGTCGAGTGAGCCATTTTCGGGCAAATGTAGTTGAGAGATTGCTGACTGAAAATTAGCAGTATCAATAGACGTCCAATTTCGATAGTGAATTGTTTTCGTGGGCCTAGTTGTGTTAATGACAGTTAATGTTGGTGACAATTAACATGTGATCGGAAATAGCACAGCTTTCAATCGCGACATCTGAAACCAAATTACTGTTTTTATACGACGTGATCAAATCCAATGTATTGCCCTGGTCATGGGTGGGACCACTGACATGCTGACTGAGCCCAAAAGATCCAAGAATGTCAATAAATGTATCTGAAGTCGAGGTTATGTTGAAATCGCCCATGATTAGAACATCAGCAGGGTCCATCGTAATATTTGTCAGAATATCGTTGAATTCATCGTAGAAGGTGGGCAATGACGTTTGTGGAGACGATAAACTAGTAATAGAGTTATTAGTCGACCATCTGGCTTGAATGTCCCGCACATAAACTCAAATGTCCCGTAAACGAGTTGTGAAACTTTTCGATTATCCTGATATTGCAAAGAAGTTCTCTAGATTATAGCAAGTCCGCCACCGCGGCCAGTGGATCTTGGCTTTCCTGTGCTTAAGACATGTACTGGTGTACATTCCTGGAGCGCAACGGAGCAGCCCTGACGCATCCAGGTTTCCGTTAATGCTATGAAATGTAACTTGTGCGTATTAATAACGTCGCGGATAGCAGCTGATTTGTTCGCAAGTGATCTAACGTTCAGAAGCCCAATTGCTGCAGATGAAGCTCTGTATTGTAGGCTATGGCTTAGTGGCAGTCAATACTGGTTTTTGACACATATTCTGTTGTACGTTTACGATGGGTTGATCCGAAGTATTATGGGAGACCTGGAGGGTGGATTAAATTCGTTGTGTGAAGCGGTGGAATCGTGTGCTACAATGCTAACAGTAGAACTAGATTGTCCGATAGCTGTGAGTAGTGACGTTGGCTGGCTTGTTGCACAATCATCAACTGTGTCGATGGTATTGATGTTGGCAATATTGTCGTTGTCGGCGACGGAGGTGGTACCGTCGGCTGCCTCGTTGTTGCTCTTACTCCAGGTTGTACCGATGTCAGTTGTTGATTTTATATTGTTACGCCGCTTAAGGTTCAGTCGAGATCGAGCAGCATCGTCGAGGATAAATCGCCTGTATTCAACACCTACAGGCCAGAAGGAACGAGCAGTGATTGACGGAACTAGTGTAAGAGCAATTACGACATGGAAAGCTGAATCATTGCTCTTTGTCGGCAGTTTGAATATATGCTGGGGTGTGACACCATTTGTCTCCATGAGCTTGATGACGTTGGATTCCTCAAAATCGGGTCGAAATCGTCGGATAAAAATGTGAGCACGGGGAAGAGGTTTTGCGACGACATCTGCTGATGGCGATCCCGAGGCGACAGAGAAATTTCGTCGTATAGTTTGAACGTCCTGGTTGACATCAGATTTATGCTGTGATGTGTGATTAGAACGCTTGTGATTGTTTTGACGCGTAGGAGCCGGTCCGATGACATCACGTGATTGAGACGATAGATCGCCGTCGTTAGAGTCCTTTGCATTTCAGCCCCTTCGCGGCCCGTCCCGCGGGTGCCCGTACCCATGCGCAGCTTTGTGCTGCATTAAACAATAATTCTGAAATCTAGGGATATTTATATAGGTCACGTCGCAAAATTATTTTTAAATAGTAGAAAACCAACGGTCACAGTGAAGTATCTAGTTATAAGTGCTGAAACTAAAGAGTGTAATGCATACATGAATGATATAACTACTACATACTTATCAATTTTAGCCAATTCTTTTCACGCACTGTCAGGTTTATAAATGGTTCCTGCTAAATTTTAGTCCAATGCTCCAACAGTGTGCATTTTGAATCGGAAAAAATGAAAAGAAAACAGAAATCTTAGAGAATTACAAACATCAAGTATATATAACATCTTTATTAACAAATCTTCCGTAAAAATTGTGAACAAACTCTATAAATAACGTTTAACGAGTGCGAAGCTTTTTTGTTATTTTGTATGTGTGGCGCATAAGTGTGGAACATCTGTCGCCTTAGAGGGGTAAACAGTCGGTAAGGGAAGTCCTCAGGTGGGTGGTAGACCGTAGACTTCCCCACGAAGTCGTAACCTTTATTTTTGCTAATTTTTGCTCTCATGCCGTCTGGGCGGGGGTACATACCGACGGTTCGACCCTTAGCGGGTAATCCTTCTACGTAATATCAACACCTATAATGGTGTAGCGCATTAATCTTTATTTAAGTCGTGTGCGTAACCAAAAACCTTATTTTTAAACGAACTTGACCAAATTTAAATATGCCCACAAATTCAGTGTATTTGTCAAACTAGAGCTGTACAGTGTGGTGGCATTGTTGCACGGAGATTGAGTCCGTAAATAACCAATAAATCAGAATATATCAATACATTTCAAGAATTATTGTAGGCCGCAAGTTGTGCTGCTATTATGAAAATAAGTTTTACTTTTGTAGCACAGTCTACTCTGAAGGATTAAAAATTAGTGAAACATATCTTATCTTATCTAATTATTGTAGGCCGCAAGTTGTGCTGCTATTATGAAAATAAATTTTACTTTTGTAGCACAGTCTACTCTGAAGGATTAAAAATTAGTGAAACATCGTATCAAAATTTAGCGAAAACTGTGTTAAAAAGAATAACATCCTGCTAGACTTTTAGTTTTGTTTGTAACGTCTTCAAAACAACGCTGATACACACACCGGATACTTAGCTGAAACCTAGATACACTACACATTGCTTCTTACCACTGCATGGATAAAAATTTCACTGAACAACAAATACTTAGTACGCTTTTGACATATTTACAATTTGGCTCACACGTATTATAATAAATGGCAATTCTAAATATCTATATAAAATAATTCAAGTCAAGAATTTTCCTGCAATCGCCGTACCAACACCAGCGAAAAATACAACAAGTCTCCAGAAAAAATATTTTAGTGCAGAAGAGAGATACAGTAGAGTTCAGAGGATTACTCACGCAAAAAAATCACTTATACAATAACAAATTGCCGTCAACCTTGAAACCTAAATTTTGATATATATTCTTAATTTTATTTTTCACACTATTGTCTTATAAAGATTAACCTATTTAGACGGAAAATTCTCAACAAATAAGTTTTTAACTAAAGATTTTGCATCTTTGGTAACATTTATATAATACAAATTTTTATATAAATGCGCATGATTAATATAACAAAGAAAAGTTTATAATTTTCATTCAAAATACTAAATAATCCACTTTGTTCATAAGAATATCTTGACACTACGACGTTTTCTATAAAGATTTTCCTCAAAAAACAATATGAGAGGTAACTCGTTTTGTACTACGTTTCAACACTACAAAAAATGAAACAATGACGTTCGACAACAAAATTATTGCGGTCAAGGCTCGTTGAAATTGATGAAATTGCTTCAACGCTTGATGAAAACACATATAATTTGTACTCAGTGAAATCTTAAATGTTATCAATTCCAAAATTTTGGGGGAATGAATTGCTAAATTGTTACTGATTGTAACATGAAACGATATCAATTAACGCACCGTGTGATCTCTACACAAGTATAATATTATGTATTTATTATTATTGCCAATTATTTAAAATTTAAAACCATATTTATCATGCATAATAGTTCTTAAATGTGAGCTTCCAGTGAAGCATCAACGTGACTTTGACAGACACATTTCTGTAAAATCTTTCCGATATTGAAACAGATCATTGCTTATCAGATACGAACAAGCATCTATGACAGTAGAAATAGCCTGAAACCAAAGCAGTATGTGTTAAGGAGGTATGTCTATATGTTTTCGTATTTACAAAGCGGCTTAATGCCTTATGAAGAAATTTATCTGATGCGTCTAGGACAATGTCAGGTTTCGGCCAAAATAAACTAGGAACAGAGGTGCTTAAAAATTAAGTAAATAATGTCATTACGGTTCTCAGCGGAACGCCCAAAGCGGTGAGTTCTTACTAGCCGTATAATGGTGAAATCTGACAATGTCCATTACTGGTTTTTATATTTTGACACGCATTACTCAACTTCGATTGGGTGCAGTCATTCGCTCGATACCTCACTTGTAAGCTTGTAATCTCTATCTATTTTGGCGCGAAGCGTAATTAAGATTTTCCTTATAAAAAAAGATAGCAGAAGGAGCCGGGGTCGAGTCTTCAAAGGGTGTTTTGTGTGCTCCTTTTTTAGATCGTAGGATTTTGGTTAACATGAGGTTTTAAATGTGCCCATAAAACCCGAAAATACGAAAACGTAACATATCTGCAAAGTCATAAGGTCTCATTTTGTAGGGCCAATCATCCTTTAGATATCTGAACATAACGTGCTGTCATTGTCATTATTCACACTGCAGAGCTGGATTAAAATGAGGTTTTGAATGGACGAATGAGACCCAAAACACACGAAAACAATCATATCTCTGCAAGAAGCCAATGCATATGGATGTTATTGGTCTCACTTTGTAAAGCAATTCATCAAGCATGTGCTGGTAGTATGATTATTTAACCTGTTGGTCTGGACCTAAACGGGTTTTTGAATGACACATGGAACTCAAAATGCCACCATCGACGATATTTTTGCAAACACTCGAGATGTAGGGGTTTATATTGCTCTCATTTTGTAAATCAAATAATCCTCTGTATCCGGATATAACGTGCTACTCTTGTCGACGACGAAAATTTACTTCAAAATGAGTTTCAAATGGGTGCATGAGACGAAAAATATACGAAAAGAGTAATATAATAAACGCTCGAGCGGTCTCATTTTGTAAAGCAACTTATCTACTATTTGGGTTTACTCAGTCCGTAAAATGCTCAATAAGTTGGAATATCTGCTCAAATATTCAATCAACAAAGTTATACAGCATTCGGCTAATTTTGTGAGCTGATATTCAACGTACTTGTATAAGTCTCTCTAAAGTACATTATTCAACTCTCAGAATTCACCGCATTGGCGATAAGACAAAACTGCTACCCACAAACTAGCCATGTAAAAAACTAAAGGCGAGTTGATAAACACAGCAGTCTCAGCGGAACATCAAGTTGGTTACTGTCACCCTCGATACTGTCTTGATATATATTTTCTTACTGTGCCACGCCAGTATACATTGATGTGGCAGTATTAGCAGTAAGTTTACGCAAATAACTTTCATCCAATTCCGAATGAAAACATTAAATAATAAATCTTACGATATTATGTCAATCTGTCCTTGCCAATCCAGTTTTGGAACACGCTTGCACTAAGACGCTCTATGCCATCGGTTTCCAAGGACCGTCAGTTAACAGTGGCCACTCGTGTTGAGAAAGCCTCTACAATAACCCAGTAAATACCGATGAAGCAATACTGTTATCGATACCCTAAGCTTCACATTTTATACGACGATAGACTGAGCCTACGACTAAGTAAAGTAGCCGCCACTCCGAACCCCCACCCCCGCACTAAGCTGTTATTTCTTCTAAATATTAACGTTTCTTATAAACATCACCCATTGTGTGTATTTTATTGCAGAGGCTTGCTCTACACGACCGCCAATTTCCTAATATTTTCCGGTTATTATCTTACAATTTTTTCAATTTTCTTCAACTTTTCATATAACTTGGTCACTGTGCACCATAATTACTAAAACTTTCCCCGCGCTTTCAGCATGAAAGAGGGAGATGTTTCTTGGGGGTTGGATCCAAAGGAGGTAAGTATAACTTGGGGGATCCGACCTTCGGGGCTTACTCTTTCCTCTCACTGCCACCTATGAACGTCAATTGCTACTGCAGATCTGTTCTACGAATTTACAGCGGCGGTATTCAGTGTTCTAGTACTCAATTCAAGCAAGTGTTGTTTACTGCAGCATGTATACAATAAACTTAAATTTTCGCAAAATGTCAGAACAATTTCATTAGCTATTGTACAGTTCAACAGTGGAAACAAAATTTACTGGTACTTCATTGCTGATTGGAATGCGATGCTCTATGAAACAAGATTCTTTCAGATATATCGTTCACCAAAATGCAACCAGACAAAATACTTGGCAAATTGTAACCTGACCCAACTTTATTGGACAAATCACATAATACCAAACTCGCAGGACTACATTTTTAATTCGTTCATCTTATCCCATATAACGGCCAAATTAACTTGTGTATCATAAAATGTGTGACGTAAAACGCCCGTCAAAGATAGGAATCGAACCCAGATAGCATGATTGCAAGTGTCGAACGTAAAATACTTCGTTGTCTAGGAGCTGTTGCAAGGCTAACTTCCTTAAGGAAACTAGTAAGGTTCACCATAACAACTGATGTGGGAAAAGTACATGATATTGCATCAGTAAACTTACAACTGCGCCGCTTAGCATCTTCTTTTGTCAAAAACAAATGATATTCCACTGTGTAATGAACACAAGTTTCAGTTTTGTATACAAAAACAGAAATTTGCTCGTTTCATATTTCATACATTATAATTTGAAAATGTTCGCGAACACATTGATGATAAAGTATATAAGCCTAATTGCATTTGCTAATGAGGTTATGGGAATGAAAAATGTCGAAATACGATACGGCTATTGAAATCCGAGTTTTGTTCTCTAACATCGTTTTGTACGTGGTGATAAAAGAGTATGGTCGGCGGCGCATCTTAAGTTCACTCTTACAGAATAATTACGACAAACTTAGTTAATCGCCAGTAGCGTCATTTGATGCCAGTCGAAATTAATAATGGGCTTATACAATTGTTTTATCAATCAAGCAATAATTATCAAAAGTTTTGAATTGACGCGGAGTCGTACCAACATTTTAGTTTTCCAACTCGGGCTACAATATTTTTAAAACTGATTATCTCATCGTCGCTATTCCAAACGTTGATCGTGAAGAAGCTTTTGGCAATTCAAATCATTCGATCCGATCAATCTAATTCGATCGATTCTAAACTTGCCCAACTACAATATATTTATGGTACAATGTTGGAGAGGAATTCATACATTTGTTTTTAAGCAAGCTTTTTAGCAAATTCGAAATTATTTTTACATTAGTTTCCATAGTCATCGTAAGAGAGATGGCGGATGGGCCGCCACTTCCAAACCCAGTGTACTTCTTGTGATTGACGAGAAAATTTTGATTTATATACAACAAAATAAAAGCTAAAAACCGATATCCCCCGTTTCACAGCACATTTCCACTAAGTGTTTGCGACAGCCTTAAAGCTTAAACTGCAATGCATCACTTATTTATTCTGGGTTCAGTTTTACGGATAACTGGATTATTTTTTGATTTTTTATGTTTGGAATTACTTATGCCAGCAACTAATGTGTTCCGAAATGGTAACCTAACGACGTATTCATAAAAACTAAGTCCTCGGATTAGATACTGACGGATACTAAGCGTATGCTTTAACACCAAATCGAAATGTTTAATCGCAACAATCTTGCCAGTAGCATTGAATAACGGGGATTCACATCTGAAAGTGTCAGTAGCGCTGGATCATTTGTTATACGGCATTAAACCTATATACCTCGACCCCGAATACCTAAAGCGGCCGACCGTCGGCTTTCTGGGCCACTAAAGGCCTAAAATCGTTAATTGAAGGCCGTTTGCCTTTCTTGGGCCTTCGGCAAAAGCCGGCATATTATTAGCCACTTTGACCAACGAATCGTTAAACAGCCGGCGAACGGTTTTCACAGCCATTGCCCAGCGCTACTTTATTAGTCTTAAATTTACAAAGGGTCATACGTTTGAAACATAGTTAAAACATTTGGGAAGTGGTTAGTTACTTAGTTGGACAAACTTGCCAATTGCATAAACACAAGTAGCTTTTTAGTTTTTTCCTAGATTACCTCGCCTGATAATGTCCAATTAATACTAAAAATACAGTGAAATTTGAGTGCGTTCGACTTAACTCCACCAGCTCGTTCAGAAAATATCTATTTCAGTCATAAGATTGCAACTTTTTCGATGTTTTGGTTACACAATGGTTTCCTTGGTAGAAAAAATTTCGAAAACATTTCTCATTTTATACAAATTGCGAAAAGCATTGACGAGCTAAGTTGAATTGTTTGAAAATTAGCTTAAATGGTTCAAGTGTTAACACCTATAACGCTTCGGTAAATGTTTAGATTATGCTTTGACAAATATATATTCGTAGCCCTTAACCCGTTAACCGATTCAGTTAGAAACCCAAGATTTTTTAAAAAATTGGACCATGGGATAACCATTGCTGGTAGTCCATGAAGCCGAAAACAATTTGTCCTAAATATAGCCAAAGTGGATACTTTCTAAACCGCGTTGTCGAACAGAACCACGATTTTCGCTCCATCTTTATTATGGATGATTTTGAGGCTTATGGATTCTATGGAAGACCCTTTTTCAAAATTAGATTTGAAATTGGATTAGCATGCGAAATTTTGTACCGGACTACAAGATTCGCTAGAATATTTTATTCAGTGTTTATTTTGCAGTAAATAAATCGCCTTACATTTTTATTTTTATTTTACTAGTTATTGAGTTCTTAATCTATAAATGTGGAATAGACTATTTTCTTGTTGTTTTTTGTTGTCGTCATTGTTGTTTCTGCTGTAGAAGATGATGTTCTTCGTGCCGATCTCATTCGTGTTTTGGCCAGTAAGTCACATGGAATTCACAATGGTTCACAATGGTTCTTTGATCCTTTTATTTAAGGTATATACACGAACAAGATGTTTACTTAACTTCGGCGGTAATAAGACGCAAAATCAAAGAATTCGTGTATACAATCCAAGTTTTCACAGTAAACACACAGTCGTATTGAACCATCTTCTTTTCAGTGAAAAAATATGTTTTCGATTATGTGTGATGTGTTTTCATGTGCTTAATTTTCCAGCCACTTATTCCAACTCAATTTATGCGATGTGTCTGTCGTTCACTTAAACTATGTCAAATATGGTTCTAGAATTCACCAACGTTTCAAGAGGACCCACACAAATAAAGCGCGGGAGCCTAGCGTTTACAAAGTTTCTTCGCGGAATATTTATATTTACTTTGAAAACATCAAAATACTACAGCCAGAATGTGAAAACAGCATGTCGTTTTTCAGTTTGTTCGTTTCAATTAGCATATAGGCTTCGTAGCGTCTTTAGATCTTAACTTTGTTTATCACGGTAGTTTTCGAGTAGACATATGCAGTTTGTCGACTCAATTTTGGATTCGAGTCCGGATATTAAACATAAAAGCGTGCTGCGCTGTTATCTTCGTTTACAACTACGTAAACTACAACTTACAACTAGATATTCGTAGTGATGTTATAAATATGAATAGTACAGTTGACTGGGCATCTAAATTTTAATTCGCAATACATTTTGCTAGTACCAAATAATATCGTTAACATATCCAGAAGGAATGAACCATTTAACACCACCTAGCATCAAGCGAGACTTTGTTACACTGTGAATGTTTCTGTTAACCATGTTAGTCGCATAACGTATGTTTGTACGTGCGTTGGTATTTAGACGATTTGGGAATTTCTTCAAGACACTGAATTACAGCTCCAAGAGAGCTCTTCGGTTTATCAGTTGAAACAAAGCGATCGAGGTTTAATTACCGACCCCAGCTTGCGTTTGTAAAACATTGCACGATACACAAATTAATTAGGGTGTCAAAGGGCTAATTCGAGAACATATAAATCGGATGAATTATTGGATTTCCTGAATATAAACGAATATCTCATGATTTTACTTACTTCTTGATTAATGATCTCTAACATGGATGATTGACTCTTGCAGTTTGTTGCTATTTGTTAAACCATAAATACTTGATCTCGTGTTTCAGTATTGATAAAAATAATTAAGGTAAACTAAACAGCTTCAGCGAAATCTTACAATAAAGCTTCATTAGCACATTTAAAGCTCAAAATTTCGAGCTTAAATGTGAACAGAATCTGTTCAAAAATATGAATTATATTTTTGTTTCATTTTGTTTATATATCTGAAAGTTTCTTGAACATCAATCAGAGTTTTGACAGACCCTGTTCTAGACAACCAGCGTCACCGCCAAAGTAAACTAACTAGTCAAAATTAAATTCAAATGTTAATATTGAGAGAAAAATAAACCAAAATTCACAGATAATTGTATTCAGAGTTGGAACTGAATCTGTTGATATTTTGAGAGGAAAATCAAAGCACGTGTACGCGCCTTAAGACGCGATCTCAATTAACCGATTTGTTACACGTACAAAAGGTCCAAAGAGGTTCATCAAGCGCCTTAACTAATCACAGGTTATCTCAATTAAGCAATGTCTTACACGTACAAAAGGTGAGTTTCATCAAGCGCCTTAACTAATCACAGGTGATCTCAATTAACTGATGTCTTACACGTACAAAAGGTGCCAAAGAGGTTCATCAAGCGCCTTAACTAATCATAGGTGATCTCAATTAACCGGTTTCTTACACATACAAAAGGTCCAAAGAGGTTCGTCAAGCGGCTTAACTAATCACAGGTGATCTCAATTAACCGATGTCTTACACGTACAATTTATTGCAACTCTGTGTGCTGAAGAATCATGATCTGTTTTGAAGTGTCGTATTCGAGAAATTTTACTTTTGGTAATGATATTTGACGCTACAACTATAATACCAAGGAGCACAATATACTATAAAAGCTTAGGTCACACTGATTCAACAAATTCTAAGACTAAGACAATATCATTTATTACGGCTGCACTAACTTAAAAACCGAATACAAATATTTAACTTCGAACCATATGATTCACAAAATCACATTGTAGCATTTGAAGTATAACATAGACATAAATAGGTTAAGAAAATAAAATAATAGACATAAACATACGTTACCAAAATTTCTTCTTAACTGGAATAATAATTCCGATGGTATAAAGGTTATAAATAGGTATGCTTAACGACGTTTTAGCGGTAAATAAAGTGTTTATTCTATTCGACCTCAAGCATACTAAAAACAGATTTTGCCCTAAAACATATTTATTTAGCACTTAGAATTTGCTCTATTTGGTCTCTTGCAATAAATATTGAGTCAGAATAAAAAATACTGCCAATAAGGAAAGAACGAAGTGTGTGACATTCATGCCAGTTACATATAGGCAGATACTCACAGGCGTCATGAATTCACACAATATATGCGGTTGCTACCTCGAGTAACCCATAAATATTTACTATTTAACCAACTGATTCAAGTAGGCCAGATTCTACTACCTACAGCTCCAAAAAGAATCATTGCTAAGGGTTCACCCATGGATTATGGAGCTAACTCAGTGTATGTATCTGTGGGTTGCAAGTTGAAAAAAAATTTAGGAGTATAAGCTGGAAGGGTACCAATCCAAACTGTTCCTCAGTGTGCCTACCGTGGCGCCCACCCTGTTATAGTAACACAAAACTAGGCTATAATTCTGTTCATTTATAATATCGATGCATGTTAATTGTAATCACACAACGATTAGAAATTGATATTGTGTGATATCTGCTAATGGATTTGCAAGAATCATTTAGTTTTAAGCACTTCAACACAAATTTACTGTCTAATCGTGTTATTCAACGAGTGCTAATAGAATTTCAATAATACACTTTCGGAAACATGTATGACTTGAAAGTTTGATTTACTTTAAAAAACACGTAGCTCAGGGCACTAAAACGTTCTCATTTTGGGAGCACATAAAGCAGGATATACTCGTATTAAAATTTTATGAATTTGTGCAACTTAACTATCTTATTTTGCAATATAGCATGAAAATCGTAACGGAACGCTTTTTGGTCAAACCTTTCGGCCTATTTTGTGTCAGCAAAAATTCTGGCAAAATTACCGAATTTATTGCAAAACAAAAATTTATCGAATTTGAATTAAGTGGCTTTTGTTTGACGCTAACGGTCCGACCAATTTGTTTATGACGTCACCAGTACATTATCGCAAGCATAGGCTAATTCAAATATAAATCAGTTAGTCATTATATAACTGTGTTTCCGCAAGCTGAAAATTGCCCAAGTTCTGCTCGAGTACAACGTGGAATTTCCAACACTTTTCTTTGTTTTATAATTTTCGGCTGACGCAAGAAATCTATATTTTTTCCGTAACAAGAGATTTCGATTGGACATCTTTTGTTACAAAATGGGATAGTTGGTGGAATCATCTTAAGTCAACTCGTTCATAAATTAATTATTACATCGTTGGACAGGCCACCTTTCCAAATATTAATTTAACTGTGTAAAACAACTGTATAAAATATTTGGATCAATTCAAGTTTCCCCTCCTATAACAGCGGGGAAAAACTTGAAAAGAGCACTACATATAGGGAAGAAAAAACTTGAATTGGTGAATTTAATAAATTTAAGCATTCCA
The DNA here is from genome assembly GCA_030248225.1 of Trileptium ribeirensis. Taxonomy (NCBI): domain Eukaryota; kingdom Metazoa; phylum Nematoda; class Enoplea; order Enoplida; family Thoracostomopsidae; genus Trileptium; species Trileptium ribeirensis. The sequence continues at coordinate 25,750 of JASANE010013226.1, forward strand.
ATCACTTCCAGACGTAGTTCTCCTTCACTTTCTTGCACTCCGACGCTAGTTATCCTCCCCTTCCTTGTAATTCTTATTGCTTTAAACGCACTGCGATATTGTGGGGAAAATTAACAAGATATTCTAGGAGGAAAAACTTGAATTCGTCCAAATATTATGATTAAATATTGGTGCAGTGGTAGGTAGTATGTATGTAGTAGTCTTATGTGGTTGGTAATACGTGAAAATTTCTCGTTTTTATAGAATTTTTGCAAGTAACTCAGCGATCAAATGTTTTCGATGACACTGAGTCTTGAAACTACACAGTTCGTGTGATCTAAAAACGGAGTTAGGTGCTCCAAGTGGAAATACGACTACCAGGACCCAGGAACTGAGGCTGAGTGAACCTAATTACAGCTTTTAAAAATTCAATGACAAATTGTAACACCTTTAGGAATTTGTCTTCATCGGGCGGAAATAAAATACAAAGCGTATTAATATTTAATGTTAACACAAGTTATAAAGTTATGAATTTTATCTAATTTCATCATGTCTAATTTAAAATCGAGAGTCACGAAATGCAGACAAGCTTCTGTTGCCTTGAGATTTATTATAATTCTTTTTATTATAATAATTGTTGCCTGGTTTATTCGACATTATATCACTAATAAGACAACAATACAGACCGATATTTTCTAGGAAGTATACAAATACCAACTATAACAACCACCAGAGCTTAAATAAGCTGGATAAAATAAACACCGTTGTTACCATTTCAAGACAAATCACGGTATAGTTAATGAAAATCTTCTCGACTTGATATAATTATTGAAAACATTCACGGCTTGATGTTATAATTAGGGTTTATAATTTATTTTTAGCATAAATAGCCTCGTCGTTAGCTGTAAAAATTGGTTACTTTATTCAAAAACATTTAAGGCTTTCAGGAGAGAGGCAGTAACTTACGGGAACATTGTGAGATCAGTAAAGACCACGTTAATAATTTGTTTAATCATTTCATTGTTTGTTTTTCACCGAACTGACGTTGCAGTAGGTCTGTGTGTCGTTATCGCCAGTAGCTTTACATATAACACAATTGAATATTGATACATTCAATGGTATTTATTATAATTTTCATATTATTAACAATAAAATATTTGCTTAAGAGCATTAAATGAGTACAGCAAGAGCTCGCTAAGTATTAATTTTGCTTTAATAATACAATTTCAACTTTGATTAGTTTCAAATATTAGCAAAGGACTTCGACGCGTAGTTTATATGTCATTTAGTAATCTCGGATAACGTCTTTCAGTTTTTGTGTACATGGGAAAACAGTGTAGCCAAACGTACGTTTTCCGATATTGAATGGCTTTTTGCTCTTACCCTATAAAAGTTGATGGGTCCAACACGATGTGTCATTGACACTCCAGTCGACCACAGTCCGTGAATGATATGTGGTCATGTTTCATAATTTTAACCGCTGTCACACATTATTTATTTCAGAAAAATCTGCTAATTTTATATTAGTACATTTGTATATATTTGACAAACTGGAATAATTTACTGGACTATTTATGTTTAGGATTTCTCATCTTTAAGCGGAAGGGCTTAACAACATGGTCACAGGCCCTTCCTTGCACTAAAGTTTCTTTAGAGTAATGCATAAAAACAGCGGCAATACAGCTTTAATTTCATGCTATTTTTGTAGTTATACGTCTATTAAAATTTTTTACATTATGTTCAATTGTGTTAACTAATTCATCAACAGCAAACCCGAAACTGTATGCAAAATGGAAGTTTCTACTGTCATATAACAACGTATTAGCCCTAACCATCTCCTGTATTTTAGTCAAATATACACTGCTTATATGTTGCAAGCGAATTCCTTTATTACGTTACGAATGTATAGACATCTCTCACAAATATCGACCCTTATGCAATACCAGGAGTTTCTAGTAGAACATCTCAAGTTTGTATATATTTCTATAAAAATTAAGAAAAAATGTCAAAATATATTTAGAAATATGTGTATATTTTTGAAAACGATTTCTTCTATTAGATATGGTATAAGGATTAAAGCTTGCGATAGACATTCCGTCGCAATAATTTAATGCTGAGCAGTAAATCATGGACCGATTTATATCTCAGAATTATCCAGTTTTGTGTACAATACTGTAAGTTCAACCTATATAAAAGAATTATATACCACCTTTAGTTTTTTGCTATAGGGACTTGCAAATTTCATTACTGCGTGCGCTTGCTGTTACATTTGTTATGCTCGTTGAACAACTGAAATCTGAGCTCTTTAATACTTGCTGAATAACCCTATTCCGTTCGTAAAACATTCAAATAAGATTAAAGCATTAAAATGTTTTTCTTTAACCTTTAACGCTGTTGAATAACTTATTCCGCAGTACGATATATCAATTTGTTACTTGCTTAGTACGCATTTATGCACAAAAAATACAGTGTTTTACCACAATAACGGCCATAATTTAGACAAAGATTGGCTCATCTCGTCAATTCTTAACATTCAAAGCGTTTTAGGATGTTACATACGGATAAATGTATTTGTATGTATAGATCACTTTTTACGAGCAGTGATTAACCCTTCACGTCCAGAATTGATTTACGTTTCGTGTATTGATGAGTAATTATTTGTGACCGCGAGGTATCGCACTCCAAACGCTAGGCTAAAAGTTACGTTTACTAACCTGTGAGCTATCTCCGAGCTATTGCTCAGATCCTTAAGGCTTTTCGCAAAGCTGGCGAACAACAATACTTGCATTCGTGCAGTACTTGGCCAAGTTTAAATAAATTATTAACAGTATGAACAGATAATAGAGGACTAATTTAAATATAATATGTTATATTGGCGATTACATAAAAATGTTGATAATCTGGTTAATGCGTTTGTTATGTGGCAGTAAATGCATATACCTCGGCCCGCCGACGGACGCGTTTGTACGTAAATTGTGTTTTACAGAGCGTTTCAAAAATATTGTAGGTAAAAGTACTAGCCTCATCGACGCATCCGTCGTACTTTTTAGGTTTGCATAAGCTCACGCTTGATATTGCATCTTTGCAGTTAAGGTAAATTTGGAATAACAAATCTTAAGACTACCGGATTTGCTAAAAACTGGCTGATTGACAGTTAAAAACATGTTTAACTCTTTTATGGATACACTGCTCTCACAACAAGGTTATATATTGCGAAGCGTTGCGTCTACACACTTTGATATTTATTTTAACATTTGTGCCATATTAAACAACAAAGGCATAGGTGTTGAAGATCCGTCTGTGTGAGGGAGGTATATGGTATTGACGTGGGGATGCGTATATATATATCGGTATTGATGCATCAGTGATGGAAGGGTAGGCCAGGGCAGTGTGTAAAATTTTTAAAATTTTTAGTAACTCACAGTTTTTCTCCATTTTGGTAAAATTTTCCTCAATTTTGCCAATTAATGATATACTAATTTTTTACCAATTTTACCCCAATTTTTGACAATTTTCACCCTATTTTACCAAATTGTATATAAAAATTTTCCCCGGGCGAGGGCCTTGGGATATGGTATATTTGGATTTGTTCGAGGGAGGGGTGGGTTCGACCCTAAGGCGTGCAAAATCCCTACCCCGCCCCCATTTTTTTGCCCTGTCAACACCTACAAACAAAGTGTCAAGTATTGATACTTGTAGTACATCGAAAATTACGGCCGCTGTAGTGGAGTACGCGGTGCCAACAATCACTCGTTGAATACGGTTGTTAGAAACGATGTAATCCCAGTAAGCAAATAGCAGTAGAAATAAAACTTTCCAATTTATATATTGATTTTGAGAGCACGACACTGTCAAAAGCCCTGGAAAACACATTTGTGATCCACTGATTGCATGAAATTTAGTAGTTAAGTGAAGCACTGTTTCCGCTTATAAAACCCACGTTGATTAGCACTTATTAAAGAGTAACGGTTCAAGTAAGCACTTAAATGAACGAATAATACATTCTATTAGATTGCAGCAAGCACAAGTCAACGAATTGGAACGGTAATTAGTGAAAATCAAGGGGTCATATTGTTAATATGAGAATAATGAAAGTTTCTAACCAAACTGAGGGCTGTTTAACATTGTAGTAACTTAAATTTAAGTTTACTCAAATTTGCGGCGCCAGATCAAACGCAAAAATTTGTGTGATACCCTGTAGAAAATTATCAAGAGATTTGCATAAGTATTATTTAAAACGAGATAATTTATAGTTGAAAGTGCCAACTGGGAATAATACTTCTGAACAAGCAAGAGGTGTTGAAGGAAGACGACTGAGAGCTGAAAATTTATCGATATCGGTATTACCTACAAAAATGTATTGACATATTCCGATGCATTTTTAGCAACTTCGAAATTATTTGCTGTCAAAAACGTTCAAAGAAGGCCACGAACATTTTTTTATTGACGTATTTGAAGAATGCTCAATAATCATTGCCTCATAAAATTTCATTGTAAACAGAATTTTTTTGACATTTTTGATGTGTGTTTTATATAAGATTTTGTTTATAAAGTCGCCATAAATGCCGTTTATGTGAAATTTCGTGCCAAATATATTTTGGGAGACGCTTTTTGTACTTTTTATTGGGTGAAAAGAAACAAAATTAATAATACGGTTCTTACTAAAAAGCTTCCACACTCTAGTTATGTTAAAATCAGAGCATAACAATGTTGTCTAATTTAGTGACAGCAGATAGCGAGAATACGAAGGAACCATTGAATAAATATGATCATACGAATAGTCAATAGGGCAAGAATGGTGTAATTATATGGATATTTGCTTGGCTGGTACAAAGACACTGGACGAAAATGTTTCTAAAATAACAGTGTTAAATAAAAAGGTGGGTGAGGTTGATAATATTAAACCAAGATTGTTGAAATTTAATGTCGTGCTCAACGCCTATTGATGTAACCCATGCTCAAAGATAAAATATATTATAAAGTTATGAACAGTGAAAACTTTCGATAACTAAATTTTGCTGCTTATACCAGTAAATTTTAATGGCAATATTTTAACAATGTAGTACGCACAATATATGGTTTACTTAATATAGATAAAAACAATTCGTACTATTGAACACACTTTTGTGACACCAACTGTTCAACTCTGGCGGTGCTACTCTACTCTCATATTTTTAGTTTCAGCCTTTTAAGTAGTTCTTTGATTCTTAAAACAACACGAAACATATCTTCGGCGCAAAGAACAATGTAGTAAAATCTATATTAATTAAGAACTTTTTGAACTCAATTTTAATTCCGCATAAGAACTAACTATATATATCTCTCAGAATTAGTGATTATCTTTTATTAGAACATTCGCGACAAAGGGGCGGAAAGAACTGAAGAACTTATAAGCAATTTCACTATACAGAATCAAATAAAAAAATTTAATTCGCCTTCCAAAACAAAATTCGGCATAAGTCTAATATCGGGGCCCAAGAAATGAAAAAAATTTTTTGCTCCGATTTGCCTAAAATTTTGCATACGGCGGTTTTCCAGTATGGGGAATTCATTTTTGACACTTTTAGCGAAAAAAAATTTTTTGACCAAAAAAATTTTTTTTGACCCAAAAAATTTTGAAAAAAATTTTTTTTGCCGAAATTCACCCAAAACCATTTTTTGATGCCAACAGAAAAATCAACATATTCAACTTACTTTTTGGATTTGATGCAGTGCAGCTTGGTGAGCGCAACTAAGCAGCATCTCTTAAATTTCGTCGAGAGTCCTTCTTCATAATACACTTTGCGAACATAGAGCTGGAATTCGGGCGTCCCTCCTCCTTTTGCTGGCTTGGGACAGTCAAGCAAATCTTTGCTTGGCGGAGTTTCCGCCCCATACCCCGTCCTACCACCCACTGGGCGCTGCGTTGCTGGCTGTCTTAGCTAATTGCAGGGATTCCTCTCTGCAATATGACGCAGCATGTTGAGGAATGCAAGTTGAAATGTTTGACCGTAGCGTTGGCGCCACATGAATTCATCCAAGTGGCTGGGGACCATCGCGTCAGTTGTGCCGTACATTGCTTTGAATTTCTGTTTTGCGTTCCGCCACATGCATTCAACATGGTTGGTATGCGCCCCCGTAAGCGGATCAACAAAGTGGTGCGAATGGTTAACGGTTTCGTGGAAGTACCCCAAACCGTTGAGACCATTATAAGCGCGCCACTCATCTGAGTGCACCGTAGAGCCCGGCGCGATGACTCGTTGGACAATCGGTAGCAGGGTTGCAAATTACAAAATTAGCTAGCGTGAGAAAAAGTAAACGAAATGTGAGAAGACGAGGCAACAATTACAAAGCCAGATAGCAAGCGTGAGAAAAATAAAGACTCTCGACGAAATTTAAGAGATGCTGCTTAGTTGCGCTCACCAAGCTGCACTGCATCAAATCCAAAAAGTAAGTTGAATATGTTGATTTTTCTGTTGGCATCAAAAAATGGTTTTGGGTGAATTTCGGCAAAAAAAAATTTTTTTCAAAATTTTTTGGGTCAAAAAAAATTTTTTTGGTCAAAAAATTTTTTTTCGCTAAAAGTGTCAAAAATGAATTCCCCATACTGGAAAACCCCCGTATGCAAAATTTTAGGCAAATCGGAGCAAAAAATTTTTTTCATTTCTTGGGCCCCGATATTAGACTTATGCCCAAATTATAAATTATCTGCTACCATCTGCAACCTGATTCAATTTGATACATATTTTTAGAGTGTGGGTTGTCTTTAGCCATCTCACACTCTAATATTGCTCGTAAATTCATCCAACAGGGAATATGGGTTTAAAAGCGTCATTTTCAACAAATATCAGTGCAAATTTTGCGGCTGTCGTAGATATAACTTTTAAATGACATTTTAACAACCATTATCTGGGGAAACGGTCACCAGATTTTTTGCATTGCCTCAGTTACGGTTCGATTAGCCCAAAGCTATAATATGCCTTATTCCAGTGTCTTTGTGTGTCCGAACTCTTATCGTCAAAATTCGACCATCATGATAGTAGATAAACGCAGTTTTCACAGCCTGCCAAAACGTTAAACAACGCCGTACCTTCCAGATATGGAGTATTAGTCTATAACATGGGCCATACGTAAGCACTGTGGATCAAATCTTGGGTCTTTTCGGTTATCCCCGCCCCAGCCGAAATTTCATCAATTTCGAAGATACAGATAAAATTTTGGTACCAATTGATTCAGCTCGATGAGTTGGTTTAGAAAATGCCCATTTTACCCACATCCGTGGTAAATTTTTTTCGATTTTTTGAGGTCCCAATGGTCCCCCCTTGGGAACCCAATCATTTTTTTCGCTGGAATATTGGGTACAATTCAACTCGGGTTGAAGAGACAAGTCGACTGTAATTTATTGAAATCTACCCCACCGCTAGAGAGTTATGAGGGTCCATGTAACCCTGAGGGGCAGAAATAAAATGCAGATCATACCGTTCTGGGTATACTAGGCCTAAGCCTTAGTCATAGAATAAGCTAAGGTCTTTATATGAGACATACACAAAGCCTAAGCCTAAGTCGCTGCTCTAAGATGTTGTTTTTTATAGCGTTACGTACGGCCCATCAGGGTTACTTGGACCCTCATAACTTTCTAACGGTAGGTTAGATTTCAATAAATTGCACACCAGTCTACTTGTCTCATCAAGCTGAGTTGAATGGTATCCAATATGGTCATATTCCAAAGCAAAAAATTTTGGGCTCCCATTGGGACCAGATACCACCTCAAAAAATCGAAAAAAAAATTTGTCAGGGATGTGGGTATAATGGGTATTTTCTGAACCAGCTCATCGAGCTGAATTGATTGGTACCAAAATGTTATATACCTTCAAAATTGCTGCTGGGGGATAACCAAAAAAACAACAAATCTTTGCGTACAGATTTGTACGTTGCATGTATCAAAGATATATAAACCCACTTATTAACTTTTAGCGTTAAAATTGTTTGGTGTTAAAGCTATGGCTTGGCTTTTAATATAACAAAATTCATATTTGCAATAATTTTTTGTGTATTTTGCTATATAAACTGTACAATAATTACGAGTGCGGCATCATTTACTACTATAGAACTAAGTACCAAATTTTCGGAAATTAGCTGAATGAATAGGAATAATTTTTTTAACAATTTAGGAATTATTTCATAAATCGTCATTAGGGCGATTGTCAGTAGGCACTTACTTACTACCAGGAAGCAACCTTTATCCCCACCATACGAGCTGGACCACCTCCCACTGGCTTCGCAACCTCCCATCCCCCGGTGAGTCGTAACGCTCCGCTCCAAACCTTCCTCAAAGAACGACCTCCCCGCAGGAGCCCTAAATTTTTAACAATGTGAACTAGTAATACTAAAGTTCTAAAGCCAAATTTGTGGGCCATTGGAAACTATTTGTTTTTTCCTGTATGTTTACCCTTCTTTTCCAGCCTTTACACTTGTCTAATGTCTTATGGAGGGGTGCGGGCGCGCGCTCCTTATATCCGATTTTTTCTGGTCCCCACGATTTTTCTGACTTGAGTGCCAACAATTGGTACTTTTACCTTGTAAAACTAAGAATAAATTTTGTGCCATATTTTTTTCACCATGCTAGTTTTGAAAATATTCTCTATAGTTTTAGTTGATGAATAGACTGGACAAGTATTTCTTGAATTTAGGACAGATCATGAACCAAATATACAAAGCATATTTTCAGACATCTTGGCAAACTGTGCCCAAACATTTAAGGCTGCGTTCGTAAATATTTGGTGCTCAGACGTAGCCACAGTGTAGTAAAAAAAATAGCTGATATAAGTATGCTAGCATCCCCATAACTTATATCTTTGTGTAATTATCTAAGTTAACCAACCGCTCACATTATTTAAAGCTTGAAACATTTTTGGACCGAAACAACTCGATAGCAATCGAGTCGAATCAACTAAAGCTGTGCGTGTAATTATTTGTAAGTTCCCCGTTTGCGTGGCAGTAATTGAAATTGCAATTGTAATTAACTAGCAATTCTCGGACTTTTACAACGACTTTTACGGAGTGAATATTGAAAAAACCTACCTTTTGAATTTATTTAGTTATTTGTCGGCAGTAGAAGCAGATGTTAGCGCATTTCGACAATAGATAACATGCCAACTCAGTCAGTCATGTTAACACCATATTGCTGCTGCTGCTCAATGTTTTGTGCACTCAGTCGTGCGCATATTGCTGCTGACGATTCGATCGAGATAATTGGCCGATAATTTAGCGATTGATTTAATTCTATCGAGATTGTCGACTTGTAAGTTTGTACTGTATATGCATTGCATACATAGATCGATTTATTTAATTATTGATTTACTTAAACTTATTTATTTAATTTATTTATTATTTATGTATTATTTATTTATTTGTTTTTTATTTATTTATTTATTTACTTTATTTTATTTCTTAAATTTATTTATATATGATTTATTTATTTGTTTATTTATTCCTTTATTCTATTTATTTATATGTCTATTTATTTCGTATTTATATATCTATTTACTTATTTGTGTGTATAGGTATTTAATTTAATAAAAAATTACTTTCTGTTTCGTTTGTTATACTCGCGGATACGGACCCACAACATGTCATCCAAGGAAATTTTAACCTTTGGTAAACTGTTTTCTCTTAAAATGAGTACATTACGTGACCTGCAAGGTTATTACATATTCAATTGATTAAGAAAACATCCTTCTACTACTGCCAATATTAACATTATACTAGTTGAAAATCAAATGAAAACTGCCACTCATGACATGCAAGGGTATTACATCTTCAACTGATTAAGAAAACGTCCTTCTACTACTGCCAATATTAATATTATACCAGTTGAAAATCAAATGAAAACTGCCACTCATGACATGCAAGGGTATTACATCTTCAATTGATTAAGAAAACGTCCTTCTACTACTGCCAATATTAACATTATACCAGTTGAAAATCAAATGAAAACTGCCACTCATGACATGCAAGGGTATTATATCTTCAATTGATTAAGAAAACGTCCTTCTACTACTGCCAATATTAACATTATACCAGTTGAAAATCAAATGAAAACTGCCACTCATGACATGCAAGGGTATTACATCTTCAATTGATTAAGAAAACGTCCTTCTACTACTGCCAATATTAATATTATACCAGTTGAAAATCAAATGAAAACTGCCACTCATGACCTGCAAGGTTATTACATCTTCAATTGATTAAGAAAACGTCCTTCTACTACTGCCAATATTAACATTATACCAGTTGAAAATCAAATGAAAACTGCCACTCATGACATGCAAGGGAATTACGTCTTCGATTGATTAAGAAAACGACCTTCTACTACTGCCAATATTAACATTATACCAGTTGAAAATCAAATGAAAACTGCCACTCATGACATGCAAGGGTATTACATCTTCAATTGATTAAGAAAACATCCTTCTACTACTGCCAATATTAACATTATACCAGTTGAAAATCAAATGAAAACTGCCACTCATGACATGCAAGGGTATTACATCTTCAATTGATTAAGAAAACGTCCTTCTACTACTGCCAATATTAACATTATACCAGTTGAAAATCAAATGAAAACTGCCACTCATGACATGCAAGGGTATTACATCTTCAATTGATTAAGAAAACGTCCTTCTACTACTGCCAATATTAATATTATACCAGTTGAAAATCAAATGAAAACTGCCACTCATGACCTGCAAGGTTATTACATCTTCAATTGATTAAGAAAACGTCCTTCTACTACTGCCAATATTAACATTATACCAGTTGAAAAGATGAGCTCAAATGCAAACTGCCACTCATGAACTATATTTTCCAAAAATTGCTTAGTATAGGAGTTATCAATACTATGAAACCGATGGGTCACCTGAACCACGACATTTACATTATCATGCAGGAAACCCATATGAGTCAGCAAACATACATAATTGCTAGAAAATATATTGGCAACTATCAACTTCGCAAATATTTCTTGATGAGTTAAGCTGATTAAGCCGTTTGTAAGCTATACAAAATGTATGAGTTTTCAGTTTGCGTTTTAATATAAAAAGCGAGCGAAATTAATACTACTTAGAAGACGAATTATAGGCCAAGCCGGTAACAATAAACTTTTGTACGAACATCGAAATTTTCTCAAGTTGAAACTGGTTCCTGAATTCAGTCAGAATTACAAATCTTTCAGCGCTGAAATAACTGTGACAACGAGATATAACTTGAAGCGTCATATTATTTCTATGATATAGATTGTGTGTGTACCATGTAGATTACTAACAACACTACGTAGTGGAATAAAAGGAATAGAATAGTGCTTAAAATTGACAAAGCTAATAATTTTCCCGACGCTATGGAAACGACCTAATTTTGAGTTTTTCAAATCATAACAATGTTAATATAACACACATTTACTGACTTACCACAACATAGCTGAGACTAACTATTTAATTGTCAAACGGGCTAGTCAACTGGTGTGTTTGTGTGCATTTAAATTTAATGCTTTGCCTTATGTACTATCCTTTTTTCTATAACTAAGCTTTTTCTATACAAATTATGTCCAAAATTTTTAGTCATATGTTACTAATCTGGACGCTCAACCCGATGCAACAAATCTGATTTAAGCATTATAGTACTTCTAAGCCGTGCATACAAATCTGGTTGCGTTACAACTATTAATTGCAAAATATGTATGCAGTTGGCTCACAGTTTGCACAACGAGTGCGGACTATGTTAACATATCAAAGACAAGAAAACCGCCATAAGGTCTAATCGAAACCTAATTTTCGGTTCCTTCATAGTGTTATGACAGAAGACAGCCCCAAAGAACAACTCAGGTTTTTATACGAATGTTCATCTTTTCAATTTCTTATTTTACCATGAACCCTGAATATAGTTAATACTGTAATTTCTATAGCTCAAAATTGCCTATTGCTATAGTTTTTGCGATATTTTTACAACTACCCACAAAATTGGACGGAGCGATTTGAGTGAAACATCCAGGCGAATAACTAAATGATCAGATTCATATGACTTGCTATAGCGGGCCGACCAAAATATATACTTCGTTTGCCTACAACAACAGATAGGTACCTATTATTGACGGTTAGCAGACATTTTGTTCCTGGACAATTCGACACCGGACAGTTGGTCTCCGAAAAATTGGTGACGTGGCCATGTCTACCCCTGGACAATCCGACCACAGGTAATTCATGGCCGGACCTAAGCCAAAGACTAACATGAGCCTAAATCCGTAAATAATGCTAAGTCCCGAAAGAGATGAAATTTTCACGTTTTTACGTCTTTAACTTCAGAAAATTTAGCCTCGTGGCGCCATGCACACTAGATGTAAAAACAAAGCTGTACCCAAAACGCAAAAATTTACACGTTTTTAGGTCACAGTTTCAGAAATCTTAGACCCACAAAAATACATCCCCCATCTCTTTCTGGCTACGTCTATGCCGGAAAAGAATTTGCCCAACAGCAATACGTAACTGAAC